>JAQBSW010003968.1:0-75191 GCA_029291075.1 Eudiplozoon nipponicum
GCGGCGACACGCCAAACATCACATCTTAAACGTTTATCTGATTAAGTTATTGCCCTATTTCACCTAACTTTTATTTTTGCATTTTTAAAAGAAAATTTGCGTCTAATTCATTGATGGTATAGTAAATAGTGCCTTAGGATAATAAATTATTCTGTAGGTTCTCTTATTAATAAATTTGCGTTATTTATATTTACCTTGCGTTAGAATACTTTTGTGACCATACAAATCACTAATAAAATCATATTCTTCTATATTTTGTATAGATATTGAGTTTTATACACTGGTAATGGAGTATTAAATTCCAAGAATTGCATTTCCAACTTACATCCTTTTGAATATAATTGTATTTCTACATATTCAGATTTCAAGGAGTTGATATTTTTCATTGAAAACTGAACAGAGGTTTAGTTAGAATTTAAATTTCTTTTAAAAGAAAAATTAAACAAAACAATTCGCTACTGGCAACCTCTTACTTTGTCGTTCAAATCGAATCATTATTAATGCGTATCTATAGATGTTAACTAACCATGCTTGTTTTAATTAATATTTCATGATAAAAATTTGCTATTAGTTTTCACTCTTTCTTAGTTTTGAATCCTGTGTAAACAGATTTTCAATATTTTGTTTTCAATTTTTTATATCCTTCATTTAATTTCCCATGTTTAATTTGCCTCAAAATGCTTGTCTTTCTAGTAAACATTATTTCACTCAATTTGATAAATGAATTTCTGGATCGCGAATGTCTACCGTTTGTGTCAGGTTCCCTACAAGGAATCAATTTTGAAGGTTATAGGCGTGGCGAACACATATGAGACGCATGTAATACCATTTTTTAACGAACATGTCAGATATCGTCGTCACGGTAGCTAGCAAGATTTCATTTTACAAATTTTCGCTCGCATTTTAACGAGAATTCTACTTTAATTCGCCTAAATCAATCATATAAAGAGTCAAATCACACATCTCTCCACTCCCCCACGATTATAAAGTGTGTGCAGCTTTTATTATCTCAAGGATCATGCATTCCATCGTTAGCCGCGAAGTGCAAATCTAAAATTAGAATGAGCAATTGGTCTTTCTGTTTCATTATCATATAATATTACTTCAAATTAATATATCTAGAAAATAAAAGTTTTTATCAAGTGATTCCTAAACGTACTCCTTAGGTTTTTGCATCGAAGACATAAACCGTTCTACGCTCTAGGCTGATGAGATGAACTAGCCTCGTGCATGATCCTTCTTTGCTTATTAGTCGTTAATATTATTGATTATTTATTACTAGAATTCAATTAAATAATTGATTGATCTCACTAGCAACTTCTTAGTGAATTATTTATATAAAGGCGGCGAATTTAAAGCAATTGTCAAAGCAACTAATTATCGTCCACCGATTCATTATAGTCGCTTCATCATTCCAGAATAATTAAACTTTTGTATATTAATCAAATACAATGATTGATCCAACATTGTGATAAAAACATCCTACGGATTTCGATTGAGAGAACAGCGTGTTAGTCCAGTTATAACCGGCTGCGAGGTATACTTATTGTATATCATATTTAGGGTTAAAATCTTAAAAATTAGTAATTGTGTAAATTTGATCAATTCTTTTGTTCAAAAAAGACTATACCAGTACTCGAAGTGGCCTATTTTCTGTGTTTTCTTTAGATGGGAGTTCATCAAAAAACAAAAGATTAGAGAGCGTTAATTGATTTTTTTGGAAGGATACTTTTTCAAATGTTTAATTGTCATAAATTTAAAAGAGAACCCTCAGAATCTCAAAGTTAGAATAGCCCTTGTTTCAACTCAAATACGTATTCAAAACAGAGACAAATTGTTACTTCAAACAACTTAAAAGCTAACACAGGTCGGTAAAATCTTGATTCCTTTGCATTTCGAGGTGCGCAGATTGTGTTTTGCATTGATTGATGGGTTCTCATTTGTCCCTTTACTCTGAAGCCATCCAAAAAATTTAAACTTAAAAGCTTATGGGCAAACCGTGCCAAACATCGTTTGCGCGCATAAAAACATATATTTTGACAAAGAGAACCAGAAATGCAATATGTCAATAAATCATCAACACACCTGTATTGCCGTACCGGTTGATAATCTAAATTAGGCTTAAATGTAAAGAGATCTATCAAAACACGTGGTAGTGCTTTATTGGATATTTTATGTTTAATTTGAGCATATGGTTGTTAAAAAATATTTTATTCTACTATATGAAATTTATACTAACGGTGAACTGTTTACAGGTCAGTGTCGCTGTCATCCATACGCCCAATGTAGTTCGCAACACCAGAAAGAGGCACTTTGCAAATGCCCAGACGGTTACTTTGGAGACGGTTACACAAGTTGTGAGCAGGTTCTTCCAGAGACTGACGCTTGCGCGTTTAACTGTGATATCAACGCTGAATGCGTTCCGCCAACCAATCCGGCAGATCCCAACGTAAGCCAAAAATTCAATATCATACTCTATTAATAAGAGTTGGAGTGGGGATGGGAGAAGAATTAATCAAGTAACTGCAACGATCACAATTAGAACGCATTGTGACTGGCATGATATTGGCTAAAATGCCTAAAGCATATCGTTTTTTACAGAAAGAACGAACGAGAAAATTCGACTTGTTCAACAACCTGAATAATACATGGAAAATTTTTTTCAACTTTTCTATCCTTTAATCAGAATAAATATAAATTTTAAATTTACTAGTAATTTATCAAATTTCTTTTTTATATAAAATTAAATTCAATAGGTTTAGGACTCTAGCGTCGCTTTTCAGATGGCAATCATATTATTAAAAAGTAAACAAATTATGACTTTAACATGTTTCCTATAGTATAGTATTCTTACCAAAAGTCATTTGTCTCAGGAATATGGATTTAGCAAATTAAAGTTTGAAAGCTAGATTTCCATCTATCCCATGAATAATGCAATTCTTTACAAAATGGGATTGGTTTCTTTTTGTAATACGGAAGTGTGACATCTATTAGAATTAAAAATTGGTAGAACGCTGGTGTTCCTGTTGTGTTAATATTCTTGTTAATGCACTTTTGCTTACTTTAATATATCGAAGAGTTGTTTTTTATTCAATGTTACGATTTCGTCTAAAGAATTTTGCCATTTAAGTTCTTTGTTTAAATCGATTCATCACCTTTTATTAGATACGAATTTAAAATAAAGATATTTTACAATATATTATAATTGGATAGACAGGCATATATATATATATATATATATACATATATATGAACATATATATAAACATATATATATATATATATATATATATATATGGAACGGAAAATTTCTACAATGACTTAACGAAAGACACCGCCCCACATGCATTCAATGGACAAGGACTGAAAGCTGAGATAGTAAGCGCACTAGAACAATACAAGAAGGAATTCAAAGGCAGCCAAATCATCACAAAACAGCACATAGACGAACTCAGAAAACTCCAATCAGACAAATCCATACGACTTGCCACACCCGACAAAGGATCAGGAATCGTTATACTTGAGGCCGACGCTTACAGGAAGGCCATGAACGATATAATAAATGATCAATCTAAATTTAAGCATGACATCAAACAGAAAGATGATTCAACGAACATCGAATCAAGAATTAATACAATTTTGAAAAAGATGGAAAAACATGTTCTAACATCGATGGCTGACTCCGAGATTAGATCAAAACTCACAGAAGACATCCAAAAAGCAAAACCAGTCGGAACAAACACCGCAAGATTGTACGGCAAACCAAAAACTCATAAAGCCGTGACAGCCTCAGGAGCTCCTTCGATGCGGCCCATTATGTCAATGATCAACGCTCCACAACATAAACCAACCAAGTTTCTCTGCAAACTACTTGAACCAATACGGAGCATCATAAACGCTAACACCATCAAGGACTCCTTCGAACTAGCAAATGAATTGAAGGGGAAGAACATCCTACAGAATAAAATGGTCTCGCTTGACGTCTCATCCTTATTTACAAACATACCACTGGATAAGACAACGGAGATCTTGTGTGACCTCATCAAAAATGAGTTTTTTGACTTCCCTATAGACACCAATGACATCAAAGACCTCATATTAGCATGTACTAAAAACGTGCAATTTACTTTCGAAGGGATATACTACCGTCAGATCAATGGTGTAGCTATGGGAAGTTGCATCGCACCCCTCCTGGCAGATGTATACATGTATCACCTGGAAAAAACGAACCTAAAAGGTATAATTGACCAGTGCACACTCTACAAAAGGTATGTAGATGATATCTTGTTGTTCATCTCAGAGGAAGCAGACCCTTCCGAAATCCTCAAACAAGCAAATGGAGTCGATCCAGACATCAAATTCACTCTCGAGGTAGAGAAAGACGACAGTTTCCCATTCCTTGACATCAAACTCACTCGAGAAGCAAACGGAGATTTGACACTGGCCATACATAGAAAATCACTTTCACCGGACAATACATTCATTACAACAGTAGTGTGCCAAAATCCCACAAAAGAAACTTAGTAAACAACCTAGCAAACAGAATCAGGAAGATCTGCTCTGAACACAAGATTGAGGAAGAACTGGGCTACCTGAGGAAAATTTTGCTAATGAACAACTACCCAGAGCGGTTCATTGATGTCAACATCAGACCACGGCAGATTCGTACTAGAGAGGATACCGGCAAGCAGGTTTTCCTGAACTTACCATTTAGAGGCGACATACCAGCCTCAATAATTGCACGACGGCTGAATAGAATAACTAAGGACAACTTTCCCAGTGTTAAAGTTAATATGACATTCAGTACACAGAGAATCATGAGGTTGGATGCCAAAGATCAATTGCCAATTCTCTCCAAATCATTCATAGTCTACAAATTCTCATGTATGTGCGGTAGCACATATATCGGACGTACGAAGAAGCAATTGATAAGCAGAATCCAGCAACATTTGCCACAGAAATTGATTAACAAAGGCTTGCCACCGTCAGGAAAATCAGCTATTTCCGATCATATATTGGCAACGGGGCACCCTGTCAATTCGACCAATTTCACAATTCTACATAAAGCAAAATCCGAAAAATTATTATTTATCTACGAAGCACTTTACATAAAACAACAAGCACCTGACCTTAACATTCAAAAGTTTCATCAACATGATATCCTTATCGACTGGCCAAGAATAACAAAATTCAACAACAATCTACTAGTATCCAGCCAAGAACCATTAGGCCCTCTACTAGAATCAACAAACGTACAATCGGATTGGCAACAATGTGAAGTGGAAATAACAGAGGCGCATACGATGACAGAAGTCTCCAAACAATGTGAGCGTTTAACATTGCAATCAACATTAGCGTTGTTACCAAGCGAAAATAGCAATCTTGCGCAGCGGGGTGAAACGATCAACTATACTGGGAAAAATAGCACTTGTACATGTAACAGTGAACAATGTGCACAAATGGCTAACTCTCAAGATACCAAAACAATAATGACAAGATCTCAGACATCACTTCGCAATACTGCGAGAATGACCTTTACATACAAACACGCATACACAACACAAACACAAACGCATACACACTCACCAACTAGTCAAAACAAGAAACAACAGTAATAACGAGTCAGATTTGTTACCAATAGCATAATCAATTGAAAACCCAAAATGTATAAATATGTATGAGTGTATAAGAGATGTTTAGTATTCACGAAATAAATGGCCTTTATCCACTTTGTTATTTATGTGTTGTTTTCTCAATCTATAAGAACTATATATATATATATATATATATATACATATATATATATATATATATATATATATATATATATTATGTTACGAACCTAGTAACAAATTAAGTTTAAATATGGCCAGAAGAATAAACCTTCCGTGTCATGCTGTCTTTGATTTATCCTTCTGTTCCTATTTGAACTAATTTGCTACTAGGTGCGCAACACCTAATACATAATTTTTGCATTGCTGTATTTATTATTACCATTATTACCATGTTGCATACGAAATGTTATTTCGTTATGCTTCTTCTATTTCAACATGGCAGAATAATATTTTGGTAAACTGTTTTTGCATTTATTTCATGTGAAATAATTCAAGTGGTTTATTTCACTAAAGAGGTTTGACAAATTGAATTCCAATATGCATTTTTACCCCTTGTTACGAAGTTAACATAAGCTGAAGTTGCTATTTTCCTGTTCCGTTCTAGCCTTAGAATACTTTACCCATGAGCTTATTAAATGTGAATGTGGTCTTACCGCGCGCAATATTAAGCAAGTGAACTACAAAAGCGTGTTATTCATATTGTTTCCCTCCAGGACACAATAATTCATTCGAAAATTCAATAATGTGTACCTCTTTTGGGCCTGAAATGCGCATAAAATCAGTCTTCAATCGACACGATGCGAATGTCGTTCATCTGGTCATGGTGCGACCTTTTTGCTGTTCAATGTTGCTTTAAAAATTTAACTCACTGGAAAGCTTTCAACTCTCGCTTATCCTTGGCTAGGCTCCGCGTAAGCGTTGTAATGTTAAGGAAATGGCTTTATTCTTAAAAATCTCATCAGATTTGTCCTTTTACTGGGAGCGGCCTTCGTAAATCCTACTGATAGTCAGTGGTCACCACCAAGCTGGGTGAATATTGGGCTGGAAATAGAACATTTGCAAGGTATGCCCTGGTTGAAAATAAATGTTAACATTATCAGGCTATCAGATCGTGGCCTAAGCCTTAACCTATTCATGGTTTATTCAACTTTTCCTCATCACAGACAGTATCTTGTAACGAAGTTTAGCGATCACAAACATGCTGATGGGGACGGTGGCATTCTATCGAAGTCATATCAGCCACACACTGATAAGCATCGATTTTTGACATCTTTTCATATGGCGATAGCGTTTCTTTGGTTCTCTACTCTCTTAACCAATGGATTTGACTGTTGATATGGTCGCTACAATACAAGTAAATGTCCGCCTCGTGTCGCTGCCCATATATCGTCCGTATAACCGTGCATCTTGAATTACAGCTGATTGCCTAAAGCATCCTTAGCAACGCCTTAAAGAAAACGTTTAAGCAACTCTCGGCTTGTCTTCCGACGATAAAACAGGATGACTTGTTTGCTATTTATATTAACATTCAACATCGTTTGGGAAATTAAGAAGAGATCGCATCCTTGAGCTAAGTTTTCTGTGGGTTATCTGTAAGCCATGCGAGAATGAACAACAATGGTTTAATGTTACTAACAATTTGAAAGCAGTGCCAAAGTGTGTCAACCGTTTTGAATTGTACGATAAAATTCGATATATTAACAGAAATTATTCTGCCAACTGAGCAAGGGTGCCTACAATTTCAGACCCTGAGCTCTTTAAAGACTTCTGAAATCCACCATATATGGCAAGCAACGTGGTTGTAGACGAAGTCGTCTCTCGATTTCATTACAATATGAATATTGTAACACTTACTTGTACTTAAATCGCAAAGATTTTCAGTCTCGTTGGAAATCGCTTCGTCACCGGAACTGATGGCCTGCATTGGAATTTTTCCGATTTTAAGACAAAGAGGTTTAGATGTATCTGAACAAGCTTTCTGAAGGAGAAGTCGATCCAAACTGTGTTGCATCACTGTAAATATTCTTAATTGGATTCGCAAGAAAAAAAAGAAGTTAATTGAGCATATAAACACCATTTTCATTGTATATTTTTTTTCGGTATAAACTAAGAATTTGTAATGTAGAAGAGGCAATTTACTCAGTAGACCGATTTCTTTCTTATTTGGAACTCATCTATCCAGAATTTTCCGCAGACAGTACGTGAAGAGTTCCCAATATGGACGAAACCGCTCTACTGGATGAATTGCATTTTCTAAATTCCATAATGCCTAACTTCTACTGATATATATATATATATATATATATATATATATATATATATATATATATATATATATATATATATATTCATTGTACATTCTCCCTATGTGCAAAAACAAAAAGAAATGTTATCAGATATAAGAAACATTTTCTTTCTCATGGTCTTCTCAAGTATCTACTCATGAGACATATCTTTATATATAAATTGGAAAGCAAAACAAGATAGAAATATGAGACAAAGCGAGTGTGAAAAATAGAAACCAATCAAATTGCGTGCGTCACATCCAGTTCAGGCTCAATGCCTGAACATGCTTTTTCTGCTTGCATAAATCCGGCTGTAATTTGTTTATCCATAAGGCTTCGTATGTGGCTAGCTCCATTTTGTTATTGCATTTAGTAATTATTTTGAATGCTATGTCTGGAAAACAAGCGTGCGATGTTTCAAAATAATTCAACTCAAAATAATTACTAAATACAATAACAAAAGGGAGCAAGCCACATACGAAGCCTTATGGATAAACAAATTGCAGTCGGATTTAGGCAAGCAGAAGAAGCATGTACAAGCATTGATCTTGAACTGGATGTGATGCACGCGATTGATTGGTTTCCGCTTTTTCCACACTCTCTCTATGTTTACATATTTCTATCTTGTTTTTCCTTCCAATTCATATATAAAGATATGTTCATTAGTAGATATTTGAGAAGACATTAGAAAGAAACGTTTCTTGTATCTGATAAAATGTCTTTTTTTCTTTGCACATAGGAAGGATACAATGAATTTTATTAAAGCTCGCATTTCAAAAAATATACATTATATAGTGTTAGTTGAATTTGAAACGCATTGTCGAAGACTTTATAGGTAGTTAACCTGAATCCTGGTTGATTTCACATTCGTAAATAAGATTGTACTGTCCACTTGTTACATATGTATTGACCAAATGTATATATATATATATAATTGGAATGGTGTTTATATCGATCACAACCTTGATTTTAATCATTTTTATCACCGTCCGCGCAATCAATAATGGTTTAATCCAGAGGAAAGTTGTTATTATTCTTTCCATTAGTCTCTTGATCACGCCACATTGGACTTTCACTAAACAAGGTACATCTGAATGAGCAAAGTGAATCTATTGGCCAACAGAGTTCAATGTAGACGCCTTGTCTATTTGCATGTGCTCTTCATTATCCGATACACAAAAGACATATATCTCCATTTATGCATGTAAATGTGTATTTATTGATGTCATATGACTGAAAAGTCCAAACTCCATATTTTGAACAATCGAAAATCTACAAATTCAGATTGAAACCTACGATGCGTATGATGGATAGAGAATTCCACGCCTGCACTCAGGCGGTTGTTTTCGTAATTTTCTCTGAGTTTATGTAAGTTGGCGCAGAAAAAAATTTCCGGTTGGTAAAATCCATCTAGGCATACCATTTATCACTGGTCACCAGGCCGTAAATTTGCATGGCTACATTGCACATTTTTAATGCTTGCGTAAAATTATGTAGGTATTCGGAATGTTTAGTTTTTAAAAGAACTGTTTTGTTTCGTTGTTTGGTGTATGTGAGTTGAACTACGCCGCTTTATCGAAGGCGAACGTGAATTTATAATTAAATAAATGCAAAGAATTTTTACCATTACCTATGGCACAATTCTTTTAGCAGCATACCTTGTTTTAAAACGTATTAACTGTATGAAATACCTTCTATTTAGAAGCACAAAAACCGAAAAAAATGTCGCCGTCGAAGATCTCTTCGTCAAGGACAGGTGATGAGTCCGGTGCCGCTTGTTCAATGTTGGGTAAAACGTCGACAACCGAATCAAATGTAAATGGTATCTCCGTGTGCGACAAAAACGACAAGACCCTTGCTACAGCTCAGAAAATTTACCAACCAGATGAGCTGGATGTTGTTAGTTTATCCAGTGTTTCCCGACTTCATCGTCTTGAAAGCCAGGAGGAGTTATCACTACTACCGGAAATTGACGGTCTCCGAGTATTGCTGCTTTTGTCTGATTCAATCATTAATCTGTTCAAAGATCACAATTTTGAGACATGCAATATTTGCGAATGCACTGCGTCTGTATTAGGATCGGAAATTGGGCTTCATCTTCCATCACCTAGTCTAGTTGCGGAACGTAATGGAATTGCGTGTAGTGGCTTTGCTGCTGGTGCATCTAGTATGTTCCCAACGGACGGAGATTGTAAAGGATTTGCGTCTTCACTGTCTGATCCATTTTCAATGTCTTTTATGCCCAAACGTGCAGGAAATGGACCTGTGTCGACAGGTATTTTGGACCCCAATGACGTTGGTCTGAACATTCCATTAACTCCAGGCGTTTTTAACAATCTGGTTAGTGCCACAAGTGGGCGAGCCTGCAAATGTGGTTTCAGCGCTGTGACTAATCAACGCCAAGCCACTAATGCGAATCTGTTCTATGAAGATGAAGTAGAGGTAACTGGTCTTAGTTTGTCTGCATGCCTACCCCAGGCACTACCACCTACGGGTCATCCTCTGTCGGAGTCGAGTTTTCTTCAGCGTGTCCACTCCCATCTACGTCGCTTGTTATTAAATCCGGTTTTTTCTTCCAGCCAAATGTTAAAACATCGCTGTCTGTTGGCTGGTAAATTGCCATTGACAAAAATAGCTTATTCTGATAGTAAGGCGGCCAATCACTATTTGATGAGCAAGAAATATGGTAAGAGTGATATGGCACCTGATGTGAATTCAGCAACCGATAATCAACTATCTATGCTTGAAGCCAGTCTTCATTTGCTTGGTTTGGCACCTGAAATAGTTGGACAGGATTCGATTTCTGGTGTTGGTGTGGCTGGTGAAGGAGCACTTGAGATTGGTGTTGGTCGGTCTGGGCTAGGTGGTTTAACTAGTGATGTGCTAGGCATTGCACTAGCCACCCTCCCGATGTCCTGTCTTACTCAGGTTAGTTATTATGATTCGCTGAATCAAGTTTGTGTACTTGAGATTAAAACCAATCCAATTTTATCCATCTAGTCACAAAACATTTTTTAACTACGATCTGTCGTATGTACTGACGTGTTTCGGGCTACTATGATCAGCATCGGAGCATGAAGAAAAAATGACTAACGAGGATCAAATTGCAACCTATTTAAGGTAAACAAAGGCATATCTATAGTTATCGCCTCCAGTAGTTTTGCGCACATTGTACTTAACTGGATATTTCTGATGCTCACATTCTATATGGTCATAAACATTAAATTTTTGTAGCGTTCGCCACATGTGTATAGGTTGTACAATTAAACATTCGTTGATTGCACGTGTGGTAGCAACATTTCTTTAAATCAAGTTTGCGTGGTTGATATAAGCACCAATCCCATTTAATTAAACCAGTCGCACTACGCAGCCATCTACTATCAGTCACGCGTACTGGCGCGTTTCGACCTTCCATGATATAATTCGTCCTCTGTATGAATAAATGAGCATTACTGCGACCCAAAATGTTGCTCTACGTACTCTATGTTATCGCTTCCCTTCAAATTGTTGGAAACGTAAATGAGGGCGCATAATTTGTGATATCAACCACCATGCTTAAACTGCTGCAGAAGAAATAGTGCTAATTTTTTGGCCTGTATGTGCATATTGTCATTCGAACAGCATCGTGTCCGTATCATCATAATTAGTTATTGTATCAAATTCTCGTGAATGAGCAGCTATTTTTTGTGTGTACATTTTCATATCCTGCATACTTTAGTTTATGCGTTTCTCTTTCTACTTATAAGTAGGTTGTTTAAAAGTCTATATCTTGAGTTGGATGACAGGTACATTTTTAGCTTTGCGAATTCGTTTTTTCGTTTTTATATATTCCTTAAAAGGATTTGTTCTTAGCGTAGCGCTGTCATTGTTCGATCTGACGCCACAATTCAAGCTTGCGGGACAATTGATAGCACTTATAGGTCGGTAAAATCTTGATTCCTTTACATTTCCAGGTGCATAGCTTGTTTTTTTTAATTGATTGATAGGTTCTCACTGTTTTCCTCACTCTAATGCCGTCCTTGCGCTGCTTGTTCGAAAATGTCATTGAAACCAGATTCTCCGTGTCCCGATGATCTGTTCGCCAGCAGCCTCCTGGCCCTATCCTTTTTCTACTAATCTCACACTTTATTGTATCTTTATCATTAACAACACTGTATGCACAGGTTCCTTGGTATCGTAGACGACCTTCTTGGTTAGCTGTCAGCTCCGGTTTATTTGCCGGCTTCAAGCAAACAGATATTTCTTCGGTGCTGGCACCTAAATCGCCTTCAAATTTAGGCCAAACGACAACAGAGGTGACTCGTAGACAGTTGTTGTTCAAGCAAGCAGCGCAACATATGGCAGCTCAGTACCACGCAAACTTGGACAACATCTTCCGCATGATGGCCACTGGCCTGAATGAGCTAACTGTTCGTCAACTAAATGATTTTAAGCGTCATATACAACTGTCAAAGCCGCTAGTAATTGCCGAGAATCTGTTGGAGTATAAAGGTAAGTGGTTAACGTGGATTTGTCAACCCTGCGCGTGGCAACAATTCTGAATTAGTTTTCTGTTCTGAAAGGTTTGCTGCGAATGACTAGGCTAGTTAATCTTCCTTCAATGTATTTTACCCGTAAATTTCTTGTTAATGTTGCCAAAAGGGATTCTACTGTTGATATTTCGATCAACCCTACCAGTTGTATTTGACAGAATCGCGCTCTTTCTAATTGAATCTGTCAGATTTTGTTGGTGGTTTTTGTTTTCTGTGACTATAGAGAGTGCGATTTTGACAAAGACAACCTACGGGGTTGGTAGAAACCAACAGTGAAATAAAGTTTCGTGTTGTCGACTCGTAGTTAACAGAATAAAGTACATTTTAATATTATGTCTGTTCGGCGAATTCAGTGTACAGTGTTTTTTACTGTCGCTAACTTCTCAACTGATTTTCGTATTCATTTATTCATTACGGCTTTTCGGCAATTTATCAGTCTCTTCGCTCATAATACCTCATAAATCACCTGTTTTAAGATTCTTGCTTTTTAACTCTCATCGTTGCACTAAAACATTGTTTCTTTTATTTTATAAATTTAATAATAATTTAGCGATTTCGTTGTAAAATGTATTTTTATCTTTGCATTTGTGAATGCTAATGCGAATTTCTTAATCTAAAATCCCGTTAATTGACAAACAATTTCAAACTTTAGATATCTGCGCAATAGTAACGGCTGTTGTTGGCAGCCCAGAAGTCCGCCTGACTTCCTCAACATGTATCGAGAATTCGGGAGGGGCCATGGTCTCCGTCACTGAAGGAGCTCTTGATCGTGGGGATTCGAAAATCGGCAATGAATTGGCTTTAAATTCGACCAGTTTGTTGACTACTAAATTGGTAACGGTGCATCCCGCGGTTGTTTTGCGCTCGGCTGCACGGCTTCCCGAGAATAACAACGATCAAATCAGACTGATGGAGGTGGGTCCTCGTACTGCTCCAGTTCGAGTGTTTCTTTGAAGTATTCTTGACTACGTTTTTTTAAATCCATGTGTTCATAATTAAGTTTTGTCGTCAGGCGATATGGTTTGTAACATAAGTACAGCCAGAAGCATTTGCAGGTTTAAAAAGTGTGCATTACGAACATAATTCAAATTCTATGCTATATTTGGCACAAAATCTACTACCAAGTTAGTGTTCAGACAAAAACTAGTAATGCGTTCGGTTAAATGGTCATAGTTTGCGTGGGCAGTGAAGTCAGGTATTTTGGTCAAGTTTGTGGACGTCAACTAAACACCAATCCCATTCTTTAAACAATCGCACAAAAATGAAAATGTTGCCAATTTCGCGTGATAACACTTTCTTGGTCATCATCAGAGTACGCCGGCAGACAGGCTAACAGGAGTCAATCAGAATTTTCATGTTTTTAAATTCAGGGTGTGGCTCTCACCAAGCACGGATTAATGCTTAGTACTTGATTGAAATATCAGGTGCAAAATTTTTGTGCAGTCACATTAATAACTTATTTACAGCTTTGCTACATTAGTATCATTTATTTGATTAAGCAATCGTTGATTACGCGGATGGATTGTGTATACAATGCATCCTTAGTGCCTTGTCCTAGGCAAATTCTGGACAGCGCGTGATAAGTTCCCAATAAGGACGAAATCAGTCTCCTGGAGGAATTGCCTGTTCTACACTATACAATTCTTAGTTTATACTGACAAATGTATGTACATAATGGGTCATGTGTTTAAATCAAGATCATAACCTTGATTATAGTAATTGTTCTTCTCTTACATGTGTTTCACGTGAAGCGCTAATTCGGCGTAGGACAATCAAAGCAAAAACATAATTAAGACTGGAGTCAAACTTATACCGCGATGGTTATCATACGAATTATGATTATATCGCCACCATCCTTAAATAAGCTCTGAAGTAAATCATCGGGGCCTACAACTTTGTGATGTTTAGGAGATAAGATTGCATCACGTATTCTTAATTCGGATAGTCGTCCGAGGTTAACATTCCACACTGTTGGTACACGTGCTTTCGGGAATCAGAACTGTCTAAAGCGCCCAAGAAGGCGGACCTTTTAAGTATTCAACCTACCCGTTAAAGTCGAATTATTTTGTCCTTTATTAGATTGCTGCTATTATTTATTTATAGTGTCGATAGCTTTAATTTTCACTGAACTGTTGCACGAATAATTTGAAACAAACATAGGCTATTACCTGATGCGACAGCTTCTCCTTCGTTTTCTTGTCCAAAAGGATTTGAGGTCGACTTTTAAACTGCGCTTAAGTTGGCGTCTTACAGCACTACGAGTATTATTATAAGCCAAGATGGCTGAAATTTGGAACCTTGTTTCGAGAATTTACATATATTTAACAGCGAACCGATGATTACTTCTAAGGAGGCCTACAATTCCACATAAAGTATTATCTGCATTGTGTATAGTGGAACCTATCTTCGACCCAAGTAAATTCGAATTTTCGCTATCAAGAACAAATAAATTTGACTATAATATCTTCATACTTTTTTGGTAAATACGTTTTTCTGAATTATATTTCCTAAAAACGTAAATGCAAGTCTCCAACGGATAGGTGCATGGTTAGAGTCGACGGTAAGTGTTCCAAAGCGAACGAAAATTCGAGATACAACCACATCATCTATAACTAACTGTTACATGATATTTTTGAATTTACCATTGTATGGGGGCTGGAGGACGACGACATGTCGCACACCATCTTACACTACATCTCAAGTTTGTGCTACTTAAATTTAATCTATGTTTCGCGCAGCTATTTAACCGTCGTTCACCATTAGCACAGCACATTGAGCTTAAAGCGTATCTTCTACCTAAATGAAATTCTGCCTAACTTAAGCATTCATGTCACCCATAATCGAGACTTTAACTGAACGTCTTGCTATATTTAATAAAGAGTTTAGGTCGGCTGTAACATGTATCTATGCTGTCGTCTGCGCTGCAATCGGTCGGAGTATATGCAGATTCAACGAGAGGAGAACGTGGATTACGGTTTCTGAAACTGCCTTTGGTAGATATGTGTAAGCGTGCTGCGCACTGTCGACTGTTTACAGAGATCCATTAAAAAGTTTTCAGCTCGTGAGCTAAGGACAATACCGACACCCAATTTACCGACTTGAGAAAACTCGAATACAATATCGGGTAGATAAGGACGGTACACCCAGGTCTAATATTTGCAGGATCCTGCATTCTTGTTTTAGATGCGTAACATATATCGATTTCTCATTTATCCAGCTTAAGTGTGAAACCTTCTTGTTGCTCAGCTTGTTTCAGTGTTCGAACATTATATGCGCTGAGCTTAAGTCATAACTTAGGTTTAACGAATGGTAGGTTACTAGATGTATTTTCGATATTTGGCAATCCGATATTGGGCCCAGTGATATAATCAATGTTCATCATATGCATTGCATCCAAAAGAGCGTTATTGTTAAATTGAGAGGAGAAAAGAGAAATAAAAAGGGCAGAATAGGAGGTGAAGGTATCAGCAATAACCTGATCTTGCTTATTGGCTCTGCACGACTCAGCAAATAGGGTGACCCGTTTTATCCTATGCGAGGGCCGATGCGGTATGGATGCTTTATAGTGCGTATTGTTCGTGGCTATATGTTTGTAAAAACACCAGATCGTCTATTCCTTGTGGCAATGGTTTGTATTTAAATTTTTCCTTCTCCCACCACTTGTACCAAATTCCCAAGAAACTCCATGAAATGTGGAGCCGGCTTATCCTCCAAAAGGAGTCAGCCGCAGTAAAGTAAAGTAAAGTATAGTCTACCAACTAAGGCTGGTGTGCGCGATCTGCACAGATGTCATTGCTAAAATTTTCCTTAAGAAGCCGAAACCTTACCTTTGCGTCTGACACACTTTCTCTCATTCCTTCACTATCCACTTAACACAGTGTTGCTGCATAGTTACACCAGACTCGGGGCTCGAAATGAAAGGAAATGATGACTGTTTCCCGTTAGACTACCATTCCCGGGCTGAACAGCTGGGGTACGCCGATCAGGCCGGAAATTTAGGGAAACTTTACTGATAAAAGTACCCAAGCAAATTAACCTTTCAATGTGTTAATTTCAACGATCAAGGTGACACATTTTATTAATTATAGGACTATTGTTACGGTCAAGTATGTATTAGGTGTTGCGAAACTAGTAACAAATTAGTTCAGTTATGACCAGAAGGATAAACCAAAGGCAGCATTTACGGAAAGTATAATCTCATGCACATTCGTTTCGTGCTTATTGACGAATGTGAATGAGATTATACTTTCCGTTCATGCTGCCTTTGGTTTATCCTTCTGGTCATAACCGAACTAATTTGTTACTAGGTTCGCAACACCTAATACATGCTTGCATTTATATTAGTTCTCCGCAACAAACAGTATTCATCTGTTATATATTGAATTGAATGATGTCATGCTTACCGCGAAATGTGATAACTGATATCGATCAAGGCCAGGGTGTATGGATTTACTGGAGTAACAGGTTTTCAGATATTGTTGTAATTCTCAATTTCGGTGAACTATAGCATAAATTGGTATCCATCATGTTGGTACCATGTACCGGCTCGGAAACCATAGTGCTAGTACCATGTACCTTTTCGGTACAATAATGTTGCTATCGGTTACTAACACAATAGCCATAGTGTTAGTATCCTTTACAGACTCGGTATACATATTATATAGTGTGAGTTAGCGTTGAAGTCGCATTGTCGTAGACTTTATATGATGTTAGCTTCATTATTGCAGGTTTACACATTCGTCTAGGAGATTTTACCGTCCTACGATCCCACATTCTTGACCAAAATATATAGTGGTTAAAGGGCGTAATACCGGCTCCTACTGATGAGTAGCAAGTAAGCACGAAACGAATGTGCATGAGGTTATACTTTCCGTTCATGCTGCCTTTGGTTTATCCTTCTGGTCACAACTGAACTAATTTGTTTCTAGGTTCGCAACATTTAATACATACTTGCATATATATTAGTTCTCCGCAACAAACAGTATTTATTGTTACGATCATTTATTTTTTCGCTAACCGTTATTTTTTTCGCAACTTTTGTAGATAAGATGAAACAAACGTCTGGTGTTACTTAATGCGAAGGTTTTTTCTGTCTCGTCAACTTTTCTGGACCGAGCGGATCCCCTTTCTATGTTTGCTTAAGTTTGCGTTTAATAGATTTACAAATATTTTAATACTTAGATATTCTTTAAAAGAGACTTGTTGCGCGACAGTTTATCAATTTATTACCTGGCCATTTTTGTGCGAAACAAGGTGCCTGCATCCATTGTCCTCATTTTTACTTGGGATATTTTGGAAGCCTTTTTAACAGAAAGCAAAACGCACCAAGTATTGTAATAACTAGGGCTATCGGGAATTTGGCGCCTAGTTTTCAGGAGCTCTACAGACTTACCTGAGGATGAGTATCATATTCCACAAGAGCCTGCAATTCCACATACATTAAAACTGCACTGTGCATAATGGATCCTATCTTAATCTAAAGTATGTTTGTTGGAAAAACGATTGTTGTCAGTTGCTGCTATCTATGTGAGAATTATTTTTATTTAGTTTTACGGAAAATGTTATTGTAAATTTAAAACGAATGAGCGTGTAATCGAAGTTGACATATGTGTTTCAAAAGAGAAGCAATTCTGGGTGCAACAACACCATCTAATTGTAACATAATCTGTTTGAATTCACAGCTAGTGCAACGACTTACACTACGCCTGACACTGGTGCCTCTCAAGTATTATTTGTGCTCTGCGCAGCTATTCAACATTCGTTCACCATTATCATTACGCGTTGAAGTTAAAGTGTATCTGGCACTAAAATGAAGTTCTGCGTCTCTTAAACACCCAACTTATGCATTCATGTCATCCAACTTCTAGACTATATCTCAACTTTTATATAATTAAACTAATATTTGTTGCGCGGGCGGTGATAAGAATTACTATAATCGAGGTTGTGATTGAGTGTAGTGTGCGGCAAGGTGGCTCTGTGTTTAGAGCACCAGATTCCAAAACTGACGAACCCAGGTTCAAGCCCTGTCCGCGGCAGATTCTGGCCAGTACGTGATGAATTCCCAATAATGACGAAACCGGTTTACTGAATAAATTGACTTTTATTCACTATACATTTCTTAGAATATACTGAAAAATGCATGTACTTAATTGGCCAGGTGTTTATATCAAAATCGCAACCTTGATTATATTAATTCTTATATCTCAACTTCTCGCTCTACTTAGTAGAGAACTTAGGTATGAGTAGAAAACGTACTTGATGTTGTCTACGCTGCATACACTGGAAGTGTAAGTGGATTCAACGTAAAGACAAAGTTGATTAATGATTTTACATTGATTTGAGTGGACACTTTTAAGTGTACTGCCTGATGTGGTCTGTTTACAGATGTCCATTTAGTTAAAGAAGTATTGGCTCGTTAATTAAGAAAAACGTTTCGTTACTAAACGAAAATATGACCTTTCATTTATGGCAGAAGTGATACATGTTGGAAGATTTCTTTTATTATCATTTGATTGCTAGATGATGCGTCCTTGGCTGCATGAGGCAATCTCGTCAACTCGACCAATTGAATCGACCTATAGTGTAGATGGTCCTCTCACCTGGAAGATGTTTCATCAATTGGCTGGTCAAGGAAAAGTAGAGTCTTGTAAACCTCAGCCGGTTCCACAACTCAGAATTTCAACAGGGGCACCCAACACTCCAAATTGTTTACCTCCGCACACTGGACTGTTGGCTGTCGACTCTACGGACGACTGTGGTAAGCCATTTAAACCATATGCCACTGTGAAGTTTGTAGCTTTTAGTCTGTTTCCGCATTAGGCTATTCCGAGACAATAGCTAATACTCACAGGTCTGTAAAATCTTGATTCCTTTACATTTCCAGGAGAACAGCTTTTTTGTATTTATTGATTTGTTCTCACTGGTCTCGTCACTCTTAAACCGTTCACGCATATACTTTACTTCAAAATTATTTTAGTATAATATTTTGCCGATGTTTTCACGACGTTTTTGAACATGCTTTTTTTGTTTCATCCTCAGGATGCTGAAACAATGCTCACCGAAAAAATGATTTGTTTTATTCAGTAAGTCTTGTGTCAATAACCTGAGGATGAAACAAGAAAGTTCCCAATAAGGACGAAACCGGTCTACTCGATAAACTGCCTTTTCAACACTATGCAACACTTTTTTATACTGAAAATTGTATGTGCACAAGGGAAAATGTGTTTAGAATCTTAGTTGATGCTGATTTAATTTATAACGCCGTTGCACAGAAGCTCAAACTATTCGGATAATCTATACTGACGTTGTACGGACTAAAAACAACACACAACAAATGTTGTCCTATGAGGCCAATACTTTCATTTGTCAATTCTCCGATCCATATATTTATAGTTATAGTTGAAGTAAATACGAACCGGCTTCTTATCTGTTGTACTATCTTTATAGCAGGTTTTATTTTCTTATTAGATTCATATTTGTTTGCAGAATTTAGTCTTAAAAATTCTAGTGAGCACATACGCAATAGTTTAATTAGGCCTTCTTCCATTTTAAAGGTCAGTAGCTTTTGATAGTTAAATATTGCGCCGTCTGTGTTTTATTGTGCTTCTATTTAAAATTCGTGAACGAATATACTCGTTTTGTACACCGGTTTTTCTATTTAACCCATAAAGTATGTTTTATTTTTCCCTTAATTTAGTTTCTATGCTGTTTCAAAATTAAGTTTTCTTTGTAGCCAAGCTTTTACTCGCAATAGGTGCTAGCATGTTCAATTTAATAGACGAACTGTCATGTCCAGTTTTACGCGTAGTCCATATACCTTGTCAATACTATTGGGGTCAAGCCATCCTATCTCTAATTGAGCTTCTATTACAGCTTTATTGTGCTGTCAACATTTACTGGGTAGTGACATATTGAGTAATAATGTGCCCGGTTCCGAGGGACAATTGTGTCTGCTATAGGAAACATTGAAATGTTGGCTGATGTTTTTTTGTTAAACTGATCGTAAATGTCATTTAAGACCCATTTTTCAATTATGTTAATTTAAACAAAAGTAAACAGCGTTAACCGAGATATCACAGCGAGACATATACAACTACATGAATGATGATTTAAGCTCAAATGAGATACTGTGGTGTGCACAAGGCCATTCTGGTTTCCTAGTGGCAAGGGTTGTGGACACTACACTTGTATTGTTCGGGAGACGTGCCCTCGAATTGCACGAGTTAATTGGTGAATTATCCTTAGGATTAAACATCACAATCGTTAGCCAAAACAGCTGGAAATACACCAAGCGTGTCTTAGTTTTTGTTCTGTTTCAGTAAAAACGATGTAACTTGGCCAGTCAAATTTCTCCTTAGTTATTCCTGGAACTCGTGCGGGTTAGTACGGAATCTTAATACCGCTAACATCTAACCAAACCGTTGCACTGTATGCTATAGCAATTTTTCGGTTTCTGCGGGCAACATTGTCACCGTTTTAAGCTTTGCCTAACGTGCATGACATCGAGCGGGATGCAATTTCGCTGTCTTAATAGAAAACCAAAGCTTATCTCTCTCACACACAGACATCAATATGTCTATCGATACACCGGTCGTCTTCTTCCAAATCCGCCATCCTTATTTCAACAACACACAACAACCAAACAAGGAGTCGTACCGGTTGTAGTTTAGATTGTTGTTATTTTTTTAAATACTTAATAATACATACACATTAAGATTGTTCTCAGCTCTTTTTTCAAAAAAATCAGTCGAGTGATGTTGATTCATTTTAACTAGACTTTTTCCAGTGAAGTATTTATCGCAAACTGGCCCAATTTTCTTCTTTATATTTATCGACTGCTATTTCGATCAACAGGCCGATCGTCTTTTTCAAATTCCGTCTCCGTATTTCAGAAACATATCACCTTCTGCACCAAAAACTAAAATAGAGTCGTATCAGTTGTAGTTTCAATTTTTGAGTATTGGTTGAAAAACAGAATAATCCACGCACCACAAAATGTTCTCCGTTTTGTTTTGGCACATTTTTGGCATCGAGTCATGTTGGTCGATTGCTAAAAAGCACGTTTCCAATGAAAGTGTTATCATACACACGCTAACAGTTTTCTTGCTGTTTATTTAATGATATTTTGATCGACACGGCTGTCAGGCTTTTCAACATCTATGCTCCTTATCTCATCAGCGCACCAAATTCTGCACCACCAACTAACATAGAGTCGTATCAATTGTAGTTTATAAAACAAGGAGTATTAACATTAGCCCAGCTTCACCCGACGCAAAAATCTTTCAAAGACAAGTTGAGAACGTGTTATGGTGCATGGATTAGCCTGTTTTCCGGCAAATACCAAAAATCTAAACTACAACTGCGTCTTAGTTGTTGGTGTACAACTTGGTCTGTTGTTGAAATAAGTAGCCCAGCTTTTTTAAGAAGTTAACTGGCGTGTCTACCGCTAAATCAATAAATACATACGAAGAAGAATTTGTCGTGTGTTTGTGTGTGTGTTTTAGAGAGGGAGTGTGTGATAACTCGGTCGTGGGAAATAAATGCGTTTGGTAACAATGGATTAAAATCACTTAAAATATTTAAAACCGCATCATATCAGTTTTAATAGTTCCCAACGGTCCGATACCAACAGTGTCATTATGAACTTATAGTTAGTTATGGGATAAATTTATTTCTCGTGTAAAAATATTTTTTTAAATCATTAAATCTGGCAGCTTACACAATTGTTTTTGTTAGCGGCTGCGCTAACACACAAAATCTCCAACGAAAATAATAGAATTTGACATGCGTCCGTATCTCCTTAATACAGAGCGGAATACGTGCCTTCATCGTGTTGTATTTGCTGGCGCATATGCACAGTTCCTGGGCCATGGTGTCCAAGGATATTTTGAAGTCTTCTCTTTGATAGAATTAGCTCACTGCGTATATGTGAAACGCACAAGCAAATATATCGCGTATACGTGAACTGTTATATAAACAAATGTTGGTATCGGATACTGAAATAATAGCTATATTGTTGGTACCCTCTTATACAAACAAATTTGTAGTGACGGAATGAGAGCAAGCGTGCCAGACACGAAGGGCAAGTTTCGGCTGCTGAAGGAAACTTTGGCCACTGGCATCTGGGCAGATAGTGCTCATCAGCCTTGGTTAGCAGACTATATAAGAGAAGGACACTCCGAATACAAACCGTCCTCACTAGGAATGGGCAACCTAGTGTTCTTTTACAGTCTACATATAACCATGAACGACTTCTAGTTATGTGGCGGTGAAACATTAGTCTTTGGCTTTTATATGGCTGTTCATGATGATGATGATGTTGATGATGAAGATGATATATATATATATATATATATATATATATATATATATATATATATATATATATATTGAGTTGGCTTTGAAGTCACGCTTGTCAGAGAATTTATATGAAGTTAGGATCACGACTGCAGGTTTACATATTCGTATAGGAGATTGTACCGTCCTATTTTTCCACTCCTCACTCAGATGTATAGTTAGTAAAGGAAGTAATACCGACTCCTACTGTTGAGTCGCCAGTAAGCACGAAACGATTGTGCACGAGAGTATACATACCGTTCATGCTGCTTTTGGTTTATCCTTCTGGTCATACCTGAACTAATTTGTTACTAGGTGCGCAACACCTAATTCGCAATTACACGTGTTGTGTTATGTTACTAGACTGGGAAGGCGAGATGACGTATGGACACAATAGATTTATTTAACGGACAGTAGATTTTAAAGTGTTAGTTTTGACGATAATAAGAAGGCGAAAATTAAAATAATGTCTAATAAATGAATGAGACGAAAGCAAATATAACATAGAAATTAGGTTGAATGGTGTAATTAGATTGATAATGGATATCATAAGAATATAAAAATTAAGTGTTTGTTTTTTATTAATGCTACCACCACTACTACTGAACTTGTTATACCACTACCATCATTTCCACCACTAATATTAACATTACTATGACATTTTTACTGAATTATACTCTCGTGAAAGGATAAGCCACTGCCATCGTTTTAATCATGGAATTTCTTGGGGATTTTGTGCAATCGGTGTTGCGAGTACCTCTCAACCTTTTGTTCGAGGCTGCATCCCTGGTATTTAAATAGTGTTGTGTAATCTACAAAGCAACGGAATGTTGATTTGTGCTCGATGTTTTCTCCACAAACCTGTTTCATTATTGGATATACCCACTAAACGGTTGAGGGTTTAGATTCAGAATTTTTCTTTCCTTAGTTGGTTGGCAACTGAAGGATAACACACCATTTGCCTGGAGCATCTGATTTTGGGAAGCTCGCGAACGCTTCGTCTCTTCTCCTTTTTGCAAGAACAGTTTATATGCCGACAAGTTATTCGTCGGAAGCTGTTTGAGGCGCAGGCCATGATATATAATAGCTTCAGGATCTCAAAGGTGGCACCTTTCAAAGGCTGTGACCATCTTTTTAAACCCAAGGCTTGATCTGAATTGGGCTGAAACCGAATTCTTTCTTCAATTCAAGCATTTAGCTATACTATACGTGATAATTATGTAAGGTTAATAATGAAATTAATTAATTGCGAGAAATAGTCCATATCGAGAAACAAAGCTAATGGAATTAAATTATAGTGAATAAAACAGAGTAGGATGAGGGAGAAAAGCAACTTGCAAGTTTAGTGCCAGAGAAAATAATTCGATTATGGTAATGCGCTTACGTTTTCTGCATTGATTTATACCCGCAAAATAAAGAAAGTTTGCTAGACTTGACTCTCTTGTTGCCGTGTCTTGCTTCTTAAAAATATTCCATTGTCTAATTTTATGTTCATTGCAGCTCGATCAGCCTCGGGCGATGGCCGAGGTGGCGCCACACTCGGCTCAACTGACCAAACACAGCAACGTAGGCAAGAACCTGAAGGGATACTCATCTCGCCATTTGGTCTTCGTGAGTGGGTACGTTAAATTAGAAAGGTCACGTTTGTATAACTCTTTTCGACAGACATACTATTAAACAAACTTGTGGCCATTTCGTTTTGATATATTCCATAAAAGGAATTGTTTTTTTCGTAGTGCTGTCATCGTTCGAGCTGACACCACATCTGACGGTTGCGCAACAATTGATGTAACTCGTAGGTCGGCAAAATCTTTATTAATTTACATTTCCAGGTGTAGAGCTGGTTTTTTTAAAACTGATTGGTGAGTTTTCACTTGTCTCGTGACTCTACAGCCGTCCTTGCACTATTTCTTCAGAAATGTATTTGAATGAAGATTTTCCGATTTCTTCCCGAGTTTTCGGGACTTCATTTCCAGTCCCACCTTCAGAGTTGACACCATACTCACAGAGAAAACAATTTGTAGCAAATTGGATATCCTCATTCGTTGTTTGTAGTTACTTGCAGTGAAATATATTGGACGGTGAATGCAAAGGTTTTCATTGCACGTTGCAAAATTACGTTTTCTCTGGTTTTTCTGACCAGGATTGATTTATATCCTTGCTCTGGGGTGTACTAGGTGTATCTTATTGTGCATTCTCGCGCATTTTCTACAGTCAACGTGGTAGCACAGAAAATAGAATTGAATAAGTGAACAAGTGGGGAATCGTCTAGGCAGGTGTGCTATTACTTTTAAAATTTCTCCATATAAACATGCGTCTTTGTGTGCTTATGTCTGTCTTTCAATAATTACGGTTACATGTAATCTAATGTACGTATACGCTCACCTGTGCTTCGCAGTATCATCAACAAATACGCACTTAAAATACTTTTCATTTAACAGAACAACTGAAGAGGAGTGTTGCCAGGCTATTAAGGAGTTCTACTCGATTATCATCGCTGTTCACTAACACTACATTGCAAAGCCAACTGCAATCCTATGCGACTTAATTTAAAATGAATATACACATTACTAGATTTGCATTAACGATATCACGTACATAATAATCGTGCATGGCAAACATTTAGTTTCCATTTTCTCGTGAATGCTCCCGTCAATTTTATGTTGTTACTGCGTGAAGTTGTAAATCGCCGCTTCGAGCAGGTGTATACGTGTGCCACCTAAAGCAAACTGGTTTAATGAATATACATGACCATTGCAAATTATTTAAACGATTTGTGGTCGACTAATTTAAAAGCAGTCCAGTTAAAACAACGGAGAATATGGTTATATATTTTTAAATCAAGTTTGCGAGCTTGAACTAAACGCCAATCCCATTGCATTTAACTTTGATTTCCATTTATATTCAATTCGGTTTGATCCTCGCTGGTCAGTTTGCCGTCGTACGCTGATGATGATCATGGAAGGTCGAAACGCGTCAGTGCGTTGCGGCTGGCAGTAGTTTTGCTATGTTGTTCGACGACTGGTTAAATACAATTGGATTGGTGCTTACTTCATGCTCGCAAACTTGATTTAAAGAATTGTTACCACCACTTGCGCAATCAGTTATTGTTAAATACGGTTATATGATAGTAAAATATTATTTGCTATTGGCCTTTTGTATAGCTGTGCATGGCGATGACGATAATGATGATATTGAGAATGAGGATGACGATTATGATGGTGAGAATGAAGATCCAGTCATGGTAAACAATAGCGCCATGTCAGGACGACGCACGTATGCTCATTGGTACCTGGATTGCACGTCAATCGAAGCAGCGTATCCACGGACGAAGCTAAGATCTGCTCACAATCTATCCATTATGGAGTAGCGCCATCAACTACATTAAAAATAACCGATTAAACTCTCCAAACAAATCTGGTCGTGTGATCAGAGTTTTCGAAACGTTAAACAGCCAAGGTTAGATCAAAATTCATTTCCAGTGGTTAGTACGAATGGTGTGGAAACCTTTGAAATGGGGACAACACAAGGCCGAACTCAACGCGTACTTAGAAATGAGGATCAATTGGACCATTGCGGTACCGAGATGGTAATCGACCACCTAAGAAAGAACATTGTGGAAACATGTTTCGCGACCCGCGCATTGTTTAATAGCAACATACATTTAGAACTGCTCACTCACGCTAATTTGTTCCTAGGTGCACAATATCTAACACATAGTTGCATATTTATTTTCATCTATTTGATAACCATGGAGACTGTTATAGTTATTGGTGCTAGTGGTGCCGTTTGCGTGCATCTGCTCCATTTCAGGCTCAATGCCTGAACATGCATCTTCTGCTTGCATAAATCCGGCTGGTTTATGTATATATATATATATATATATATATATATATATATATATATATATATATATATATATATATATATAAATTTCTAATATGAAGAAAAAATCATTAATAACAAAGTGGATAAAGGCCATTTATTTCGAGATTACTAAACCTCGCTCTACAATCTTTCATTTATATGCATTCTGGGTTTTCATTTGATTATGTGAGTGGCAAAAAATCTGACTCTGTTTTACTTCCATTTATTTTTTGGGCTGATTAATAAGTGTACATGCGTTTTTGTCTGTGAGTGTGTTCCTGTTTTCATGTAAAGGTCTTTCTCGCTGCATTGCAAAGTGATATCTGAGATCCGATTATTCTTGTATTGATGACTTGAGAGTTAACCAACTGTTCGCATTGTTGGCTGTTACGTGTACGAATGTTATATTTTCGAGTGTATTCTTTCGTTTCCCCTTGTTCCCCTTTTTGTTTTCTCCTCTTTGTAACAGCGCAAGTGCGGATTGCAGTTTTGAATGCTCATATTATTTCGAAAGTTCTGTCTCCGTATGTGCAGCTGCTTTATTGCCCTCAGATTGATGCCAATCCGCTCGAATGTTTGTTGAGTCTGGTCGAGGGGGTGTTTGGTCTTGCCTGGATGCTAGTAAATTGTTGTTCGATTGAGTGATTCGTGGCCAGTCGATTAGAATATCATGTTGATGAAACTTTGCATATTTAGGACGGATGTTTGTTGTTATATATAAAGTGCTTCATAAATATATAGTAATTTTTATGATTTTGCTTTATGTAGCATTGGGAAATCGGTCAAATTGACTGGGTGCCCCGTTTCGAATATATGATCGGAAATAGCTGATTTTCCTGACGGTACCATGCCATTTTTATTCAATTTATAGGTAAAGTTTGATGGATTCTCTTGATCACTTGCTTCTTCGTACGTCCAATATATGTGCTGCCGCACATACATGAGAATCTTTAGACAATGAATGATTTGGAGAGAACTGGCAATTGATCTTTGGCATCCAACCTCATGATTCCCTATGTGCTAAATTTGATATTAACTTTAACACTGAGAAAATTCTTCTTAATTATTCTATTCAGCCGTCGCGCAATTATTGAGTTTGGTACGTCGTCTCTAAATGATAAGTTTGGGAAAACCTGCTTGATGGTATCCTCTCTAGAGCGAATCTGTCGTGGTCTGAATTTGATATCAATGAATCGCTCTGGGTAGATGTTCATTAGGAAAATTTTCCTCAGGTATCCCGGTACTTCCTCGATCTTGTTTTCAGAGCAGATCTGATTCTGTTTGCTAGGTTGTTTACGAAGTTTCTTTTGTGGGATTTTGGCACACTGCTGTTGTATTGAATGTACTGCCCGCGAAGCAAATTTAGCTCTAATTCAATGTTTTCGGTGAAAAATCCTGCGTATTCGTGTGCCAAAATTTATTATCAGGTTCCTTTTGTACAAGACTGAAAATCATTCTATTTTTTATTTACTAATCTAATGAAACCTTGAATGGGTAATACGGAAAAGTTTTAATATTTTGCTGAGTATTCTCGAAAAAACCGACCATTATCTACAATAAACTTACACTTGTTTATTACTTTTTTTCGTTTCCTAAAATATCCTGCGATATTCAAAGCAACTGGCAATATATATATATATATATATATATATATATATATCGTTAGGAAGAAAAAGACATTAATGCCAAAGTGGATAATGACCATTTATTTCTAGACTAATAAACATCGCTTTACCATCTTTCATTTAAACACATCTTGTATTTTCAATTGATTATGCTGGTGGCAACTAGTTTGACTCGGTTTTACTTCTATTTCTTGTTTAGGCTGATTAGTAAGTGAATATGCGTATGTTTCTGTGTGTGTGTGTGTGTCTGTTTACATGTCGGAGACTTTCGCGATGTATTGCGAAGTGATGTATATGATCTGGTTATTCTTGTATAGATGGATTGAGAGTTAACCGACAGTTCACATAGTTTAAATCAAGTTTTCGAGCTTGAAGTAAACACAAATCCCATTTTATTTAACCAGTCTTCGAACAACATAACAAAACTACCACCATTCGCACGCACTGACGCGTTTTGACCTTCAATGATCATCAAAAAAGTACGACGGCAAATTGACTATCGAGGATCAATCCTCATCGCACATACATGGAAAGCAAAATTAGATATGCGGCTCTCAACTCTAATAATCTTGCCTATATTGTACTTGACTGCAAATTTTGGCTGCACATTGTTGGCTGTTACGTGTACGAATGTTTTTTCTCCCAGTGTCGTCTTTTTTTCGCCTTGTTCCTCATATTTTTCTGTACCTTTGGTAACAGCGCAGGATGTGCGGATTGCAGTATTGAATTCTCTTATTGTTTTGAAATTACTCTAGCTTTTGGTAATTTTTGTGATACCGTATGTGCAGCTGCCTTTTCTCCATCAGTTTGTTGCCACTCCGATCGAATGTTTGTTAAGGCTGGTCTAGTGGAAGTTTGGACGTGCCTGGCACTTACAAAACGCACTGCTTGCGTCTCAAACGACCCACGAGCACTATCACAACCATTTGTATCAGTAAGTGATACCATGCTATTATGATACTGGATAAAGTTGTCTGGCCACACGAGCACTGTCTAATTACCTGCGATATGAAATCACCTTCATGACCTTGCGGGTGAGACGCTTACGTAGTCTTCGCTATTCTATTACCGGTTGCGATGATGATGATGATGATGATAGTAAATTGAAAGGTGAGTGATATAACAAGTTGGCATCAATTCGCAAATCTGCCTTGATCTATTAGCTCTGACAGTTCACCTAAATTTATTGTCGCTATCATATCCTAACATGTTGTTTGTCATAATAATAACAAAATCATAATTTGTGCAACAAGTTTTTAATTTAATTTAAGCATTGGTTCTCTATCACGTCTGTCTTGTGTTTATGTGCAAATTCAGGATCGTCTGGCATTGTGCCCTCTTTCTCGGCCAAAGCGATTGGCCTACGCCGTTTTACTGCCTGTTGATGACAATTCAATGTATGCAACTGCGTCCAGTCAGATGGCTAGCAACAACGCAGCGGTGAAATCGGAAACGTCTTTGTCTTCAATTGTTGGCACCTGTAAGGAAGAGCCGAAAACCGAGATGGACGCTGAGAAGACGGTTAATAATGCCACCGGTTGGTCTAAAAGTGATCGGACGGAATGGGATAGTGATTTTCCTTTTTCGGCTCTGAAGAAATCCTCGTACTCTCCGTTTGTGCTGCGTGCTATGACCGCCTTCTTTCGTGAGCTAACACTCGTCTACGAGTCGTGTCGTCTTGGTAGGCATTTACCCTATTACAGACCGGATGACGGTGACCCGCAGACATCATTTATTCCTGTCACTTTGAAGCATCAACAAAAGGGTGCGCACCTTTGCAGATTTTTTAAAAAAATTTGAAATCTCTTTAAAACTGTAATTGTCCATAAATTTTTATGTTTGTAGTGGCACTCGGTATTTACTTTCATATTCATCTTCGACTAGAAAACGTTGAAGCAAAATTTGGCATAGCTCTAACTATTCGTCTTCCGACTCCACTTGATAAACCATTTTTCTTATTTTGTTGAAGGTACCTACTAGAGATTACACGTAGATGAGACCTTATGTTCACGCTGTAGTCTAAATTCAGTTTACATCGACGCTCTTCGTGAAGACTACCAAACCCCCCTTTATTTAACTGATACCTACCATTCTGGCCGGTTACATGTGAATATCTCTGTTTTCTCTGCAAGAGATTCCACCTTTGTCCGTGCTAATACACACAGATTCAATGGGAAGCTAGAAGAAAAGTGTCCAGTTAAGTTACTCACTTTGTATTGGAGTAGAGTTCTTACAAATGTGCGTAGGGTCGGTTCAATATGTTTGATTGATCCACGAATAGTTCAGGAGGTATGTTTTGTTTATTTGGTCAGACAATCTCAGGTTGTCGCTAAAAATGTGTTAAATATTTATAGACTAGGTGAGTTACAATTAAATAATAATTGATTGCGCGGGTGGTGGTAACAAAAATTTTTAAATCAAGTTTGCGAGCTTGTAGTAAACAAAAATCCCATTATATTTAATCATTCGTCGTAGTTTTGTCATGTTGTTGGAAGAACAATGGGATTGGTGTTTACTTTGATCTCGCAAACTTGATTTAAAGAGATGGGTTACATTTTATTTGCAAATTCTATACTGCTAAATTCGATATTCAAAAATATAGGAAGAACTTTCTAGACATCTAAAAGTTTACATTAATATCCTCTTTATTATGAGTAATACCATAGTGCTCTACATCTCTATACACATGTAGATAATTGAAATAATGCCTGCATTCCCTCATTAATAAACTATTAATTATTCAGTAGCAGATAAACATTCATTAAATATAAAAGATTAAATATACTTATGAATTCATGTACAGTTCTTAGTTCAACCATAATTATGTATTTGTAATTTTAATTAAGAAATAAATCATGTGTATTAGTATACATTTATTATGAAATATGTATCTGCAACACAGTTAAAAACCAATCATTGAATGCGTGGGTGGTGGTAGCAAGTCTCTAAATCACGTTCGCGTGCTTGAAGTAAACGCCAATTCCATTTTACTTCACCATTAGTATTGTGATGATGATCTCGGAAGGTGGAAACGCGTCAGTTCGTGTAACTGACGGTTTTTTGCTTCGTTGTTCGACGACTGGTTAAATAAAATGGGGGTTTGGCGTCTACTTCAAGCTTGTAAGACTCATTTAAAGGACAGTTTAAAAAGGCCATTTATTTTCGCCAGACCTCAACTTGATCGATTCGGAGTGTGATTTTTAGTAATATTGTGCGTGTTCTAAAGTGTTTTTGAATTCGTTTCCTTAGTCCACGGCTAGTCCGACCTAATTAGCGCATCGTGCGTCTATGACATTTGTATAAATATATATACAATTTGAGAATGGTCGATTGTAGGGAGCTTATCCTTTGCATTTGAATTTGGCAGGCGCTTTGTAGTGTAAACACGCATCAATTATGTACTAGGTATCCGATAAGTCTCTGCTTCGTGCTTCCCTTTTAATATGTGTGCTGACATGCATTGGTTGAGCACGCTTGCATTACTTTTTCTGGCTGTTTACGTTTCATGTTTGCTTCAACGAAATTTTCGTGATACCCGTTTTTTTATAGCAAAGTTGCCTTGAGCACCGCCACTTATTGACATTGAACTTCATCAGAACAGTTTTTTTATTGTTCTGTCGGGTAAATTGCTTATCCAATTTTTTAAAAGATGCATTTGTTTGCTCAGTGCTGTCCTTCTTGTTGTGGATATTTGACCGCATTTTTCTTGTACGGGACAATTGATAGCACTCATAGGTCGGTAAAATCTTGAATTTTTTTCCATTTTCAGATTTAATTTTTGGCATCAATTGATGGGCTCTCACTTGTCCCTTCTTCTTTAAGCCTTCAATTAGCTGATTGTCTGAAAATAACGTTGGAACAAGATTTTCCATTGTTCTTTTTCCGAATTTTCGAACCCGAATTTCCAGGTTCATCTTCAGGGTCGACACAATACGCACAGGAGTAAAACACAACTTGTGGCAAATGTGGTATCCTCATTCAAGACAGATATATTTATATTTATTTTAATTCCAAATGTATTTTTAATTGTCTTCCTAATATCCGGTCTTCATACCTAGTCTCTAATACTCAAATGTATACAAAAAACTTAGCCTTGTCCCCCTCCGCGCACACAACCACCTATAAAAATGTGTATTTTACTACAGTGACATTTTATTGAATAACTATAAGCACACCTAATGGATTGATTGATCTTTCTATACGTGCTGAACAGAAATTAAATATAAACATCATGGATTGGCGCGTACGTCAATCCATTAGGTGTGCTTATAGCTATCCAATTTTTTGTTTGCGAAATTGGTTCGGCGCTGTGATATTGAATGTACTGTCTAGTCCATGTCTACTTTTCCGTTTTTGACGGACGTCTTCCTGTCTCAATAGCATTACGTTTTGTTATACAGGGTTTTCGCACTCGCGATTAAACTGAAGGTGGTGGTACATATTGTTCAAATCTGTAAGCAAGTCATATGCTTCGGCCTCTTCATTTATGATTATAGTGCATTCAATTTTCCTCAGATATGTATTTGTGTATTTGTGAATTAGTTGTCCTAGTTTTCATCTTTCCATACAGATCATGCAGGTGTCAGCTAGTAGACTTCCTAGTGAACTGGCCATCATCACTCCATCGACTTTCGTGAAATATTGGTCATTAAAGGTGAACTGTACATTTTTATTGCACATATTGAGGAGAATTTTTATTTAACTTGTAGGTATGTGGAATAATGTAAATTTATATAAAGTACCAAATATTACAGTCGAGTTGAGTTGTGACGAAAAGAAATGGCCAATGCTTAAACTTTATAATAATTGTATGCTTACACACAATTTATTTCTCAATTAAAATTACAAATATTTGTGAAACCTTTTAGAAAGGTCTTGCCAAGCTATTTTGATGAAATTGTAAGCTAAGCATGCATTGTTTTCCTAATGAATCAGAGTTTTTATTTTGAAATTGTATTATTTGTGCCACATGTATGCGTGGTATGGGTTTTGCATTCGTTTAGCGCCAACTTGTTGCCTATATAGATTTAGCATACCGTCCGTTTGGAGAAAGTGTTCACATTTGTTTCTCATGCATAATGAATTCTTTGTTCGTTTATTTTAATTATACTTGGCCCGAGCGTGCATATTTACTGATGCTCCTACAGCTTCGGTTTCCTTCCAAACCCAGAGTTTCGTTGCTCCGCCGTGCATCTGTTTTTTGTCTCTTCATTTGCCTGTCATTGTTCATATTATTGCTAATGTTCCATTTTGTGTTGTCACTACGAGTTAAATTTGTTGTGCTTGCTAAATATGCGTGTTGCCTTCATTTATTCGTGAGCATTTAAATACCCCATTGCGTTTTCTTAAAGATATAACGCAGAAACTAACGAGTATTGCATTACTTGGTGCACGAGCCTTATATGCGCGTCATTGGCTTCGAGCCTCCACTACAACGTAATATTTTCGCGTTTCACAATGAAAAGTCAATATTTTCTGTAACCTATGAGCTAAAGCTTGTTTAACTGGATGCATTCCTGTAATCAGCCGAGTTTTTACTGCGTGCCTTTAGACGTTCTCCTAAATGACTGCCAGAGACCGTAATAAACGTTGTGTTTTCGTTGTATCTGCATATGCTTCCACTGATTGAAGCACAGACTACGGTATAGACGCTTCCCACTCCGGCATCATTTCTCTACAAATAAGAGCAAGACTTTCCGGCATAGTCTTGGTGTTTGCGTGACATGAATGCTCAAGTTGGACGCCTAATCGTTGCACTTTAATCTCATTGCGCAACAATAATGAGGAACGAATGTCGGGTTGCCGCGCCAAGCATAGATTATACTTGAGTGGCGAAAATTTCAGACATTGGTCATGGCGTTGCGCTATGTGGTATCTCCCCGCCCCACACAGTTGGGGACTTCAATAGATCATGTAGAAATTATTTATAGATCGCGTTGTTGCATTCAGAACTGGCAATGGTTATTGAACACGAATGTCGACTCGAACTGGGTGCTTATCCGTTGTAGATTTGCACTAAAATTTTCCTAAACGTTCAAGAAGAAAAATTCTCAAATAGATATGAGGAAAATCCAACGGCCGTCCTTCACGCAAAAATATTAGGTCTGTCTAAAATCTATGTTAATAGATTTTGATTGAAAATTAGAACGTTCCATGAACGAAGATAAGATCGGTTATGCACAGCGTAGGTGTTAAATGTTGGGTTGAGTTAGTCATCGGGTATTTGAAAAGTCTGGAGATTCTGGAGTCTGGGCGCGAAATTCCAGCCACCTTGACTTATAATAATATTCTTAGAGATATTTGAACACAGTCTGCAAGTTGATCCTTTTTCAGCACAAGGGCTGAAGGGATGTTAGAGGCGTTTGTGTAGCTTAACAGCCGATGGTTTTCCAACACATCCGCGAAAGGGTCCAAGAAAATTAATATTTAGCCAAACAGTTATCCAACAACCGCTAAAATATGTCGTCTTGATCGGTTTGCTGGACACTTCATAGATCACTTTTCTTCGGTCTATATAAAAAAAAGGATCTCTAAATTGAAACAATCATAAGAACTTTAAATACGAAATGAATTACTATTTCTTAAACATCGAATAGCTGCATACCTCAATGATCAGCTGCCGAATTTGGTGATTTAATTTGGTTTCGACAGCTACCATTTTGTGGAAAAAAGAAAATCATCAAATTTCCCAGAGGTAATATTCAAAATTTTAATTGTAGCAAAACTTGAAGTTCATCTTTGTTTGTGTAGCCTTTACCTCATTTATACCTTAGATAGCTTATTTCTTTTCGTTAACTTTTAATTCATTTGCAATGTGATAGATTTTAACTTTTATGTTTGAAAAGTATATCGTGTCTTTCTGGTGGATTCTTTTAGTTTTTCCTCTTCATACCTATTGGTTTTGTTTGAATAGCCGAAGCAGATGATATGCCAAATGCAGAGTCTCTGTCTGATGTCTGTGTTCCGCCGAGTCTTCGCCGACTTCTTGTGTCTCAGTTAGCTGGTGAATGTCAATCTCCTGACGCTCTTCTGAGTAAATTGGAAATGTTTGTCTCTGCCTCAGAGAAGGCTATTGTTAGTGCGCTGAAACGTCACGGTGTTCAGCAAAGTTCTAAATCTGTGACAATTGACGATCCGGAGCCGCGTTGTAACCGAGCGATGATGGTGCGCGGTGGCGCGACGGCTGCCACATCCAGCGGTCATACAGGTGCAGCATTAGGCGTTACCGCGTCAAGCCAACAGCGTAAAAGTCTTCTCGTAAGTATTTATTAAGATTTTGTCGCTGGCTTCTAGCATAAATAGTTGTTTTGAAGAATAAAATAATTGCGAAACTGGATGTTTTAAAATTGCCTGATCTGTGTTGTGACTAAGACAGGCCGAGTTCCAGTTCTGTTTGTTGGGTATAATTCTGGTGCCACTTTCAGCATCTTTCATCGGTCCTCTTTCTATCACAAGTCCTAGAATAAAGCTATTAAAGCTAGTGCTATATTTCATTTCGCCATATCATTTCTACTTCTGACTGATGTTTCTCTAGATAGGTAAGCATCACCTATTTATGTCTGTCAAACAACCAATTTGCACTAGACTGGCTGAATATTAACTGACGGCAGTTTTTTTTAATGTTATTGGACGTCCGGTTAAATACAATTGGATTGGTGTTTACTTGAAGCTCACAAACTTGATTTAAATAATTGTTACCACCACCCACGCAATCAATTATTGTTTAATTGTATTACCTCTCTCTCTCGCTATATATATATATATATATATATATATATATATATATATATATATATATATATATATAAGGTAGAAGACATTTAGCTATTTGAGTGAGCCTGCCCTCGTATGCAAAGTCGGTTTTTAGATGTTCAATTTATGTCGAGTTTGGCAACAGTGTTCCACTGTTATTATCATCATCTCATTAAATCAGAACATAACCTGTATTGTGATATCTTCGACAAATCTAACCCGTATAATAATAAGATGACCAAGTGAAACGGATGAACACGATAAAAATCACGTTGGTGGCACAAAAAATGTTCATACACTACATAAGTCATGATAAGTTGAGTTTGTTAATTCACGGTGAGCACAGTAACGATATAGTATTATTAACCAGAAATGTCGCAGCCCGGACTCAACCAGGGGCATTTGCTTCAGAGCTTTCAACTTATCGAATTCTCCACAGAAAACCATCATTGTATGTCGCCTTGTTATTTTTTTCATTATTTCCTTTAAGTGGATTCTATTCGTTTTGCTTTCAACCTGATGTTATAGCTATCCAAATCTACACTTTCATTATCAGAATAAGGCCATGCCATCTGGGGAAGTGGTATCGAAGTTAAGTATGGTGTTATGTTTTATTTATGTATATATTTTTTCGGCATAAGGTCTACACTGTAATTCATCATATGTATATTCAAGATTCTTAGGCAATATTTAGTTTATACTGACTATATATACAGGGCTTAGGCTCCCTTGAAATATGCATAACGTCTCTGCTATATTTTATTAAGCTGCTCTCTATACTGACTTATCATTTAATTGATTTTGCTAAGCACAAAAATGACGAGATCTTTTGCGCTTATGTTTTGCTGCTATTTTGTAATATTGTACATAATGTAGACATGATACGCTGCAAATAGAAATCCCCAGGATGCCTTAAGCTTCTATTCAGTGTGAAGTTTCTTCTTGTGTACCATAGCCTGACGTTGGTCTTAGGTTGTTAAAGGAATAGGCGAGTGTTATTTCACAAATTTGAAAAACGATGAATCTTTTGCACTTTCATTCGGCAGATTAGCATCAGTTTTTTGGTAAGAATGCATTGATGTCTTTAAAGATACTGTCAACTAAAGAAAAATTTTGGGTTTAATATCAACTTACAGGCTGCTTATGGCGTTAAATCTTGATTCGGTACACAGCAATACGATCAAGGAACCAGGTATTAAATTGAAATAATTTGTTAAGTTCCTTCTTGACTATCAGGACCGATCTTCAGAAAGCCCCGTCCTGGCTCAGTCTCTAGCTGTCGCTAGCGTCAAATTCCATTTGAAAATTGTGGTTTTGTACCAAATTTTAGGTCTGATATATATTGTTATATTGTAGTGATACGCCATAATGTGAATTGCCGAGCAAGTCGTACTATGCTTTCTTTAAATTGAATATTTCATCATTGCTAATAGATAATATGAAAGAAATTGAATTAAATTTTCACATTATTGACAAGATGACAGCGAACATAAGGATTTGATTGTTTTTTAAATGAATGTAGCTTAACGGAGAACGGAAAGCTGCTTTGGTTGGTGGGCAAACTCTTCAACCAGATCCATTTCCCGCCATTGCTAATTGGAGCTTGGGTCCTGAACAGGACACAGCATCCAACTTGTGCACGATTCCCTTAAACGGCGATGTAAAGATGAAGACTGATTCGGAAAACGGCAGTCCCATAATGAAAACGACGGATGACAGTTCTGCCGGGCTACATCTTCAATCATACAAGGCGACTTTGTCTACGGGGGCTCAAATGAGCCCAACCAATGGTGAAGGTCCAATGAACACTGCATTAGACATCAGTTACTGGGGTAGTGCTGTAGACACGTATCTGGTTATTTACTTGGTGAATCCGTTTTCACAGGTAAGCTGCAATTACAATGTTTTGTAAGGAGTTATATTTCAAAATGTAGAGATTGTTTTAATAAAGATAAAACTCCAATTAATCTTCCGAGTATCCCCAACTTTTCTACCATTAGGCAATTTGTAAATTTACTTTCATTGAGTTTTATATCGAAACCATGGAAATTATTAAAATTTAATAGAATTTGCTTAAATCTGCTATTGTGGGCATTTTTATTGTGTGCGTGATTAGAGGCCTGATGATGGAACGGCAAAGGCTGTTTCGAAACGCCGACAATCAACGAAGATTAGATCGCGCCTCATTTCCAGTGGTTGGTATGAATGATGTTGAAGTCCTCGGAGGAAAGGAAAGAATCAGCACCCAGCCCCGACTAAGACGAGCTCGATGCGTACTTGGAAATGGAGAGGTCAATCGGATCATTGCGAAACTGATAGTGCTATGCGACAACCCGCGAACGCAAATCGCGGAATCGCACAAAGTGACGCTCGAAATGCGCAAGCTTTCAAAAAATATATATTGTAAGCAGTGCAAATAACTATGACTGAACTATTGAATTACTAGCTACGCTATTAGAAGAATTTCAGCAAACTTGTTACCGCCGCGTGCACAGAGACCACCTAGCTGCCTACTGGCTCTAGATGAGGTTATTGTAAAGGCGATCCCGCGTTCTGAACAGAGAATTAACCATCGCCTGCTTACCAGATTACGATCGATTTTCATACGATGACATACCATCGTCCCATCTGATTGTTTAACGTTTCCATGTCTTGTGGCAAAATGACGCCTGTGATACTAACTGAACTTCTTGGTTGTGTAGCAGTGGGACAGCAGTATATGCAGAAAATTTGATGTTAAGGTTAGGAGCGATCATTGTTTCAGCTATGCGTATACGTCTCCGACCACATCAGCACTGTTTGACCCCTGTGCAGGCGCAGTTACACGCCGCAATTGTCATATAATCTTGGTAGCGGAGAAATTATACATACACAATTATGTAGGTTTTGTGTACTCAATGACAAATTGGCTCATATTGGACGAGAACGATATGCCAAAGTCAGCTTGAAAAATTGTACACTCTTATGTTGGCACACACACACACGTGTTTCGTGCTTGTCAGCGACTCATCAGCAGGTGTAATGTGGTAGATTGAACCGTCCAACTATCCCACATTACTCGACTAAATATATGCTGGGTTTGCGGCGTAGTGTCAGTTCCTACCAATGAGTCGCCAGTATGCACATAATGCATGCATACATTAAATTATACAAAAAGGGCACCGTATAACTGACCCACATTATTTGACCAAATCTCTAATTTGTTTTTGGCATTGTGCCGACTTCTATCGGTGAGTCATTACTATCGCCAGACGCCTGTTTGCATGAGATTATACTTTTGATTATGCTGACGCTGACAAAGTCCTCTGGTTCTGTTTGAGCAATATTTCAAAATTGACTGTGTAGTGTGACGGTTGTAATGCATATATAGCTTCCTAAGTAGGTGCACAAGCCAGCACAAGTTATGCTCCTCAAACACGTGTGACGTAAGTGACACGTCGACGAGTGGCTAGTTAAAACAAATCGGCTCATAATATACTCCGGATTAGCGTGTGGTGACTTAATTCAAACCGAGCGAACGTATCTCTTTTATAAAATTCCCTATAAAACTAATACAAATATATGTGTATACAAACGAATCGTACTATTTGTATGCACACCACAAAGAATTAAACATAATTTGAACATGCTACTATATACTTACATATGGGCCGTATCTTGTTGCAGCCCATAGACTTGTTAAAGCTCAATGAAAATAACGATGTGTTTCACGATAAGTTATATATTGAAAAAAAAGTTTGATTATGCACGGTTTATCAACTTTGAAAATAGTTTTGAAAGCAAAAAGAGATTCCACAATATTTTTGTTAAACACGAGTTACACATGCCCAACTCAAACGAGCGCGCATCAAGTCAAATAAGTTACCGATTATAAAAGGTGACAAAATTAAATCCAATAAAAATTAACTATTCTAGAAAAATCATCCATTTTACAAAAATGAAGACTATTCTTAATCCAGCATTGCAAACATAAATGAACATTACTGTTATACTGAAAATATTGTTATCTACATACAAGAATAAAAATGTCCCTAAAAGTGACCGTGATACGTACAAAAATGTGAACTATATCTCCTGTATGGTGGATTTCAATAGAGCGTTTGCCAATATTCCTTAATTAGCCAGAGTTCTTTACTGGACTTTTTACCATTAAATTCTCACAGATTTTGGCCCATTTGAGTGTCTCTTTGAACTTTGCGGTGCTTTCAATAGTTTGATATCGTGAATAATTGTAACTAGCCACATGATTGATGATCACCAACTTCTGCGATTTCAGTGATCCACCATAGTCATCTGGACTGCCTGACTAACAGGATGTATAAATAGAATTTTAAAACATTTCCCCAACAGATGCAGTTGATGTTTCATTGATATCCTTCATGTTGGTACCATGTACCGACTCGGCAACTATAGTGTTAGTACCATGTACCTTTTCAGTACTATAATATTTGTATCAGTTACTAACACAACAGCCATAGTGCTATTATCCTTTATACACTCGGTATATACATTATATTGAGTGAGTTAGCGTAGAAGTCGCATTTTCGGGACTTTATATGATGTTAGCTTCACTACTATAGGTTTACACATCTGTTTAGGAGATGGTACCGTCCTATTATCTTATATTTCTTACCCAAATATATAGTAGTTAAAGGGCGTAATACTGGCTCCTACTGATGAGTCGCCAGTAAGCACGAAACGAATGTGCATGAGATTATGCTTTCCGTTCATGCTGTCTTTGGTTTATCCTTCTGGTCATAACTGAACTAATTTGTTACTAGGTTCGCAACGCCTGATACATACTTGCATATATATTAGTTCTCCGCAACAAACAGTATTTAACATTACGAAGCTGTCCCGGCACTATCTGTCATAATCGGTCAACTCCCAGGTCTCCGCGGCGCCAAGGATTACTGATAATATAACTGACTTTCAAAACTTGCGTTTGGTGCGTAGTGAAAATAGACGGCGGATTTCAGAGTTGTTTTCGTAATTTACTAAAGGCAGCTACAGAAAGGACATTTGGTAGAGAAATTTTGGCAGTAGCCAATTAGGTTTATATTGCCATCAAATCTTGCAAGCAGTAACTGAAGCGACTGAATAATATAGTCAAGCAAGGATAGTAAGTTTCTTATACTGACGATGCGAACAAACCCCGCAGTTAACTCTGCCCAACTAAGAGAAGAAAGTTAAGATGATTGTAGTAAAATTATACAAAAATATCGCCTCTGATCTCGATTCGATTACATACCGCACAGTGGTTCCAATCAAGATATTTGATGCGTACGTGGACCCTATCCTCATAGACGTGTAGATCCTCATCATCATCATCATGTCCAGCCATACAAAAGTCAAAAATGACTAATGTTTCACCGCTATATAACCACAAGGAGTGAAAAAAAGTATATAAGTGAATTTAGACAAATTATTAGTGAGATTTATTAGAGAGAGAGAGAGGCAGAGAGAAAAGGAATACCTTGCTACTATGAGTAAATTTATCAGGATAACTCACAGAAATGAGGCAAAATAAACCTCGCCACGAGGACCCCATCCTGGCAGACGAGTGGGTCCTATACTACCCAATTTGGATGTAAGTGACTTCAATTCTGTCATGTCAAAATCTGCCCACCTTGTTTCTTAAGCCCATTTGGTGCTGGATGAGAGAACAGAGCTCTACTGGGCAATCGAAATGAGGGCATACGCAAAACGTGACCGAGCCAACGATGTTGATGGAGCCTTATTTGTTTTTCTATCGACGAGCACTTATTGTCAGATCCAAAAATATGTCTACGGATGTCAACATTAGTTATTCGTTGTTGGTAACCAACAACGATAATCGAATGCCTGTAAGCGTCTCAGATCATCAACTCTAAGAGGCCAAGTTTCACTAGCGTATAGTAAGACTGCGCGTACAGATGCATTGTAAACACGACCTTTAAGGCAAAGTTAAATATTCGCGTTTCTCCATAAATGACGAAGGTTCGAGAAAGCTACTCTAGCTTTCGAGATCCGTATTTTCACCTCGTCGGACATATTGGCTACGTTATTGATAGAGCTCCCAAGATGTGTAAACCTGTCGACTATGTCAAGATTTTCATTCTGCAGTCGCAACGTTGGAATGAGTGGTGGGTGATCCTGTAACAGTATCTTACATTTAGAAGGTGCGAATTTCATACGGAAAGACGGAACAACGTCTGTTAATCTATTCAAGGTGGCCTGGGCAGCATTGCGATTGTCGAATAATAGTACGATATCGTCTGCATAGTCAAGATCGATTACTTCATTTCTCTTTCCTATTTTAGTTGTGTGATTTAGGAGAAGCGGTCCAACGAATTGTCGCCCAGGCATTGGTCGGTTGTGCTCATCGAATCGTCCAAGCATTGCCCGCAGTTTGGCGTCCACGTATCACTGTTCAACTTTTACCTTTAGAACAGGTACTGACACCAGGACTTACTGGTACTCCATCAGCAGGCCTGGGACTTTGCAGCAGTGCTACGTTTTCAGGAGCTTCTGCCGGGGCTGCTAGCTGTTCTGGGGCCTGTCTCACAACCACTTCTAGCGAGGGCGCAGATGCGTTGGCCAGGATGCGGTCTCTGGCACTTTCTATCTATTCGTCTGTTGGCAGATTCATTAGGCCTTCCTTAGTGAATGCGAACAAGACATTGACTGGAATGGGACCATCAGCTGAGAAAGAGAAGATTTCGCGCCGTCTTGAGGTAATTATTTTTGTTATCACAGCGCTTTTAATTCCAGCTTATTTTGCTTTTTTTTCTGTTGGTTGATTATTATAGTTTATTTCTGTGTATTCAAGCAGTTAGCTACTGCTTGTTGCTTATTACAATAGTTGTCCTATCAGGTAATCAGCTTTTTCGAATATTCTCATTTCGATATATTTACACTACGAAAGTGCCTTTGTATTTAACTCGCACTTTTCTCTTATACTCTTAGCATGCAACTTTTCAGGTCTAATAAGGCAGAGTCATCATAACATTGCATGTGAAGACTTGAGTTCAGTTTAGCTACGTATTACCAATTAGTGTTACACTGGTAGTAACGAAATGAGACTAAACGTACCAGATTCAAGTAGGAAGTTTTTGCTGGCCAAGAAAAAAATTTTGCCACTGGTGCATGGGAAACTAGTGCTTATCAGCCTTGACTGGAAGACAACTTAAGGGAAAGAAAATTCTGAATGAAAGCCATTCCTATTAGAATTGGACGACCTAGTGTTCTTTTGCAGTTCACATATAAGTATGAACGATACAAACTACAATGGTTCCATGCTGTTACGGCCGTCGCGCAAGATAAATTAGGTCTCTTTATCTGCAGAGTTGTACAGAGCGGATAAACGAAATCGAGTTGCTGCGGATAACTTTCATTCCCATTCTGCCTATTTGCTTTTTCGTGCGGCAGGGTAGCTCAGTGGTTAGAGCAACAGATTCCGAAGCAGACGTGCCCAGGTTCGAGCCCTAACCGCGGCAAAATAAGGACCGTTTGTGGTGAGTTCCCAATAGGGACGAAAATGGTCTATTGGATGAATTGCTTTTTCTACACTATATGATATATATTAAGTTCACAATCTTGATTAAAATTAATTGTTATCACTGCCCGCGCAACAAATGTTTGTTTAATTATGAATCTTTTGACTGTATATGACATTGAGCCCAACACCGTATTAACGAATATTGGGAATAGTTCAAGTAAACTATCATTCATGAAACCTAGGTTACGCTTTAATTATCAGCGCATTTAATGTACGAACACTGAAACTAACTTGGAAACAAGGAGCGTTAGCTAGCAGGTGTGATGAATTGTAAAATGATATATTTTGTTTATCCCAAACCAGAAAACAGGATCCTGCGAACATAAATGAACGGGGTACACCGTCATTAGGCATACGTTATTTGCGTCGAACCTTTAATACAAAGGAATTCTCTCAAAACGAATGGAGGGAGTTGGTATTGCCCTTATCTCATTACTGAGGCATGTCTAACTGAACGGATCTTCGTACACAGCAGAATTTGTGCGAAATGCTTAATAGCGTATACTAAACTCCAAACCAAAAATCGTTATCAACGTCGCAGCAGAGACCACCTAAAGTACGCCTTTTATGCCAGACTGAAGTTCACTTATAAATAGAGCGATAAATTTACATATGGTCTTGATTATGGGTTACATCATAGCTCAAGTTGGACGTTAAAGTGATGCCGAATTTCACCTAGGTTTCGAATTTACTTTAAGCACAGTGTATAACGATAGTTATGAACGACTATTGGATAGTTTTGTGGAGCATAGATCATACTTGAGTAAAACAAAACTCAGACATAATAAGAAGTGTTGCCTCACACCGCGTTCGCCAGACCCCAGTTAACTTTGGACTGAATTAGACATTGTAGCAACTTTTTTTAAATAGCAAGGTAAAATCCATAACTGGGACTAGTTTTGGACTATGTATGCCGACACTGATCATACACTTACCTGTTGTATATTTGGACTCACATTTTCAGGAAAGCAAAATAAGAATACTTCTCAGATAGAAGTAAGCAAACTCAAGCAGCCGTCTTTCCCTGAAAAATATGAAGCCTGTCTAAAATCGATGTCAACTGTTCTTGATTCTAAATAATCGAACTTACTGTCCACGAAGATACAATCCGCTTTGCAATCTAGGTGCCACCGTATGTGGCATTGTAGACTAGCATTATTGTTCCTCAACTGATGTTCACATTCGCAATACTTAATTCAATTTTGTAAAAAATATCATTAGAATTTGTACTCTATCACATGATCGGGATACTGGCGTCCAAAATTCTCCCCGGCGGTAGATTAGTCGTCCTTGACTATGTGCAAAATATTGTATTAGTAACCGACAGCCGACATTCTGCTGAGTCAATACAATTTAACAAGAATTGATTGCGCGGGTGGTGGTAATAATGCTTTAAGTCACGTTTGCGAGTTTGAAGTAAATACAATGGGGTTGGTGTTTACTTCAAGCTCGCAAACTTGATTTAAAGCATTGTTACTGGAATCAACTTCCGAAAGAAATATCAGTTTGGCAAGGTCAGAACTGATGCGAATTATCAAAGAGGAGCTGGTGAAATTGGTGAGATTGGCTAGTTCTTTGTTAACGATCTCCTATAAAATACCACATGAGCCCGACGACGGCACCATGACTCGGCGTGTGTTCCCCGCCACAAAATGGTTCAACAGCCACAGGATTACATGGACTCCTGGACAGTACCCCGTACTTCCGAATGGCGAATGAGCTCTCAACGGCCACCGGCAACCATGCAACTTACTGCTGCCTTGCAGACTGCGCTTGGATGTGCAAAGGCTAGAGGTGCGTCCTTGATCAAAAAGCCGAGTGGTGAGGGGACACCACTTGTACCAAATTCCCAAGAAACTCCATGAAATGTGGAGCCGGCTTATCCTCCAAAAGGAGTCAGCCGCAGTAAACATTGTTACCACCACCCGCGCAATCAATTATTGTTTAATTGTATTGTCTATATATGCATATGTGGCGAAAGCTGCAAAATAGTTAATGTTCGTGACTGCATAGAAATTGTGCAGCCGACATTTCCAGTCAAGTTCAATGTATGCGAGACTGCTAGAGGTGAGAGCCGCATATCTAAATTTGATTTCCATATATATTCAATGCGGTTTGATCCTCGATAGTCAGTTTGCTGTCGTACTCTGATGAATGATCATGGAAGGTCGAAACGCGTCAGTGCGTTGCGGCTGGCGGTAGTTTTGCTATGTTGTTCGAAGACTGGTTAAATACAATCGGGTTGGTGTTTACTTCAAGCTCGCAAACTTGATTTAAAGCATTCTGCTGAGTCCACCATGAATAAGATAGCAGTCCTCGTTCTGTCTTTCGATAAAAAAAATTCGCACCTTCTCAATGCAAGATACTTTCACTAGACCACATGTCACTCACTTCATCTCTGCGTTTGTAAAATGTAGACTAGATCTTAATTGACAGGATTAAATATATTGGTGACTGTTTTAATAACTAAGGCTATATGCGTTACGAGGAGAGTATGGGATTAGCGTAAGCTAGAGTGGCTTTCTCCAACATTCGACATTTATTGAGCAACGCGAGTATCTCGCTCTGTCATGAAGGTCGTGTGTACAGTTCATCTGTACGTGCAATTGTATTATATACGAAGATCGTAGACACTTCAATAAATTAGATCACCATTGTTTGAGAAGCCTAGGCAACGTCGTCATCGATACACATACTTTTAGATCAGCCAACAAATGATCCTCGTTAGATCTGCAAACATGGTTCCGTCAACTACGCTGGCCTGTTTACGTTTTACATGTGCCTTCAATTGGATTAACTAGTAGAGCATAATTCTATCAGCTAACGCGAAATTGGCGTAAAAACGAAGGTGATTGAATTTTGACGTAGTAGTAGCAGATACAAACTCCACTGAAAATCTGTAGTGTATGACTTGTTTGTATGTCAGGATGATCATTTTAGTGCTTGGTAGTAAACCCTGCGCGAAGCGATATTGAATCGAGTTCAGTGGCTGACTTTTTGCATATTTCTAGTAGAATCATCTTCCTAACTTGCCTTTCTTATGTGTACAGAGTTAACTGTTTGGTTTGGCCGTGTTTTTGCAGTGATCCTTTAAAAACTGCAGGGAAGTTGTATTGTCGATATCGTCTTGCATTAAAGTTTCCTTGGCCATAATCAATCTAGGTTGCTTCACTTCCGTGTGGTACCCAGACAGATATCTCCTGAACTGGATCCTCTAAATCGGATTTTTGCTGAACTGGTACTGCAAATCTACCACCCACGAAAAAAATCGTGAATAGGTTAAATAAAAAAAGAAATCGGTGATATTCAGGATAGCTGCGGGTTTTCATTGCAAATTCTTATTCGTTGTTTTGTTCTTTTTTAAGGTTCTATTGCCGATTTGGACGCGCGATGTATGTGCTGCATGCAAATATAAGTGGTCTTCATCTTCGTATGTTTTAGTAGGTTTTTCCATCTCGGCTAAATTCAAATTATGTATGCTTTGTACTTTACAGGTCTTTACGTGTATTTCGGTATTAAAACATCGGTAGCAAATGCTAATGTGTTATTGTTTACTGCAATTCTTGTGTTAAATTTCTTTTAAAATTTCATCCTTCTTTGATCCATTACTACAGTCAATGCACTGCCGTCGCGTGTTTGCTCCAGCCTACACTTTAGCCGGAACTCGAGATCTCTGGGGTCAATGGGACGTAAGACCATCGGAGCCATTAGATCAGAGTTCAGTTTTGTTTGTCGCTTATTGCTTATCCGCGGATCAACAATGGCTTTTGGCTACCTGTACAGATCAGGATGGTAGCATGTTGGAACAGGCATGCATCAATTTGTGTGTTCCCCGATGCCTTCTCAGTGAACTTGGCCAACGACGCTTTACACAGAACCCGATCCCTCCAACAGGACAATCACAGGCTGCCGGTGGAACATGTGGTGTTGGTGGTGGTATTGGGAGTGCAAGTCAACATCAATTTAGTAAAGCCTCTCTGGCAATGGCTATGAGTCCTAGACGTCAGGCTCTAGCTCGTCTTTGGGACTTCGTTATCAGTATTATTGGCCAATCCACAAATCCTTGGCGTTTAGTTATTGGCAGGCTAGGTCGTCTTGGACATGGAGAATTAAAAGGTATTATTATTATTATCATCATCATCATCAATGTTATTATTATTATCCCTGCTATATTAATAATTATTATAATCAACATTTTTTTAAATATTTCCACCATCATCAATTTTAATGTCTTTTTTATTTTCATCATCACTAACGTTTTAAAAAAATATTGTTATTGTTAGTACTAATATTATTCATATTATTTTTATTATTAATAATAATATTATTCATATTATTATAATCGTAGTTGTGGTTACGGTTACTTGTGCTTTTGAAAAGGCTGCTGTGATATTTCGTTGATATATCAGTGCTCATCAGCCTTGGTTAACAGTCTATGTAGGAGAAGGAAAAGTCCGAATAGAGACCATCGCTAGGAATGGGCGACCTAGTGTTCCATTACAGTCCACATATAACCGTGAATAATACAGATTACAATAATTACATAATGCAGTGGCCGTCGCCTTATCTACTGAGCCATAAATGGGGGGATAAGCGAAATCGGGCTACTGCTGGCCACTTTATCTCCGATTCTTCCTCTTTTCCTTTCCCTTTCTCTCAATCTAACAATAACGCTCTTTTAGATATTGAGAATATGGTTGGTGTAAATCATATTTATATCTCATTTTTCAATTTGTCTATGACGTGGTACAGTGAAAACCGCAAGGAAGCTGTATTGCTGATTTTGCCTCGCCCTAACGCTAACTTGGTCATAATGGTGTTGCGGAGAGGTTTAGTTTACCTCATTTTTGTTAGTTATCTTGATAAATATACTCACAATAACAAGGTACTCTCTCTCTCTTTCTCGCAAATTATTATTTCTGTTGTTATTTATATATTTGTTTCACTTCTTATGGTTAAATGGCAATGAAACATTAGTCACCCTTGGCTTTTGTTTGGCTGGATATGCTGATGATAATGGTAAGTAGACCGGTTTTGTTCTTATCTCGAGTCCTGACCGCGGCAAATTCTGGACCGTTCGTGATGAGTTCGCAATGAGGACTAAACCGGCTTACTGAATGAACTTCCTTTTCTTCACTATACAATACTTTTTCGCTAGGAATGGGCCACCTAATGTTCTTTTACAGTCCACGTATAATCATGAACGACTTATGGTTATATAGAAGTGAAACAATACTCACTCTTGAAGGAGTTGCATTGATGCGCACCTGAAATAATTGTAATTACCTGATCTGCGTTTTGACTAACGCAGCTTTCATTGTTCCAGTAATTTTCTTTCATCAAAATATTTCGGCCTTGCTTACCGTAGGCCTTCATCAGTTGCATTTCACGAAACACACACTTGCTTCATTTGTTTCGTGAAATGCAACTGATGAAGGCCTACGATAAGCAAGGCCGAAATATTTTGATGAAAGAAAATTACTGGAACAATGAAAGCTGCGTTAGTCAACACGCAGATCAGGTAATTAAATACTCACTCTTGTCTTTTTTATGGCTCTGCATGTGTGTGTATACATTACTTAGTTTATACTGACAAATGTACGTAAATAATGGGTCAGGTGTTTATATCAAGCTAGCAACCTTGATTAACGCAATTGTTATCACTGCCTGCGCGACCAATGTTCATTTAATTATACTTTATTTGTAGCCTTGACTTAAATCTCACTTGGTCATAATGGTGTTGTGTAAAAGTTTAGTTTTCCTCACTCATTGTAACTTATAAATCACTCTCTCTCTCTTAATAATTTGTGTACCTTATTTATAATTTTTGCATCGATTATCCTCACAATTGCATAGTTTTTCTGTTGAATTTAATTAAAATTTTTAGGTTGGAACGGCTTGCTTAGTCGAAAGAACCTGCACGACGTGAATAAATTTTTTATGGATCGATGTCCTATCTGCTTTTCAACGCGCTCGATCAAATTGTACAAGTCATCATCGGGTTCGGGCGGCCATTCGAATCACTTCAATGCTGGCTACCAGGTAGGAAGCGTGTTTTTTCGTTTAAGTGTAAGGCATGTAGGCAAGCATGCCAATAGTCTCTCGAAAATATAGTGATTTTCAAACGCTATTTTTCTTATCCGGCTGAACTAAAAGTCAACCAATTGATAAGTATATTGAATTTATCAAGTGTATTTCAATTTCCGTAAAAAAACGACAAAGGTGTTCGATACTCAGCATAATTAAGCATACCTTTTTAAGGGAAGTTAAAGTGAGTCTTCATGGTGTGTTTACACAACTATTGAAAGGCGAAATTTAATTTATGATGCTTTACAAATTATACATGACTGTTAAATACTGTTTGTTGCGGAGATCTATATATATATATATATATATATATATATATATATATATATGCAAGTATGTATTAGGTGTTGCGAACCTATTAACTATGTAACAGTCGAAGGCGCGAACATATTAAAAATGTAGTGTAGTACTGAAGTAGCTGATTGCATAATATTACAACGAAGCTTCATGTTGAGCAAATTATAAAAGTTCATTTTGTATACATTATACAGAATTTTAAAATTCTCTTAAGATCATTATTTTACTATTATGTTTATTCATCCCTTCGTTTTTTTTTTTTATATTATTTGAATAGCTTGCAGAGTAATTGACACCATCACGATCATCATCATCATCCCAAATAACAATAAAACATAAATTGGAAAACTGATGCTTTACTTTATGGTGTGCGTATTTTTGCATATGTTGGTGCGTATAGGTGAATAGTTATTAAAGATAGGACATTTCGTCATACTTCAACTTTAGTAAGTAAAATAAATATAAATTAATACTACTCGAATCAGGATAAAACATATATTGGTATTTATATATTTATTCACGATGTGGGCAAAGATAAAAATAAAATTAAATATGTATTTGCTGATAAGATAAATGCTTATGGTGAACCGTATGCACTTGAAGTTCAAGGAACCCACTTTTGCCTATATTTAATTATATATATATATATATATATATATATGTTTTGTACACGTATATATAGATGGATATTCTTATTTTTATATAAGATTTGCGCATAAATAAATAAATGTGTATTAGAGATATTTCCTCCGACAAAATTAGTGACATTTATTGATAAATTTAAACCACCGTGGCTGATTGAAACGAATATTATTTAAAAAGAAATTATTCGTTTATTTTCTAGAATGTACTTTGTTTAAATACTTTGCAGTATATATACCGCATTTTGTTAATTGTTATTCGTGTGCATTGGAGGTGGGAGGAACTCACGTGGTTGCTTATATGTATATGATTGATATACTATATTAATTGTGAACCATATACACCGTAGATGGGAGAAAAACGCATTGTTGTTTATATGTCTATTTAGATATGCATTTTTATATAAATCTGTATTATGTACATTGCCTTCGAAACTTACACAGAATATTTCTAATTAGGAAGAAAAAACACATTAATAACAAAGTTGATAATGGCCATTAATTTCGAGATTGCTAAACTTCGCTTTACAATCTTTCATTTTTATTCATTTTGGGTTTTCATTTGAAAATGGGGTAGCAACAAATATGACTCGGTTTTAATTCTATTTATTGAGTGGGCTGATTAATAATTCTGAATGCAAAAAACGACACATACGCGTACACACTTGATAATCATCCACACTATAAATAGAAGTAAAACCGAGTCAGATTTGTTGCCACTCTTATAATCAAATGAAAACCTAGGTTGTGCATAAAGGTAAGATTGTAAAGTGAAGTTTCATAGTATCGAAATAAATGGTCATTATCAATATTGTTTTTATTGTCATTTCTTCCTAAATTGAAATATATATATATATTAGTAAGAAAAAATACATTAATAACAAAATGGATAAAGGCAATTTATTTCGAGATTACTAGACATCGCTCTACAATATTTCATTTATATACATTCTGGGTTTGCAATTGATTATGCTAGTGGCAACAAATCTGACTCGCTTTTACTTCTATTTCTCGTTTTGGCTGATTGGTAAGTTTGTATGCGTTTTTGTTTGTGTGTGTGCCTGTTTTCATGTAAAGGTTATTCTCGATGTATTGCAAAGTGATGTCTGAGATCTGGTCATTATTGTATTCATGGCTTGAGAATAAACCATTTGTGCGCATTATACGCTGTAACGTGTACGAGTGCTATTTTTCCGAGTGTAGTTTTTCGTCTCACATTGTTGCGGAAATTTGTGTCCTTCATTTGGTAACAGGGCAAGTGCGGATTTAGTGTTGAACGCTTATATTGTTTGGAAATTTATGTCACCATATTTGCATCTGCTTTTTCCTCTTCAGTTTGTTGCCAGTCCGATTCAATGTTTGTTGAGTCTAGTCGAGGGCCTGTTAGGTCTCGCCTGGATACTAGTAAATTGTTGTTGAATTTTGTTATACGTGGTCAGTCGATTAGAATATCTTATTAATGAAACTTTAGAATATTTAGGCCAGGTGCTTGTTGTTTATATGAATGGTTTTATAAATAAATAATAATTTTTCTGATTTTGCTTTATGTAGAATTGAGAAATTGGTCAAATTGACTGGGTGCCCGTTTCCAATATATGATCGGAAATAGCTGATTTTCCTGACGGTGCCAAGCCTTTGTTAATCAATTTCACCGGGCAATACATACACTATAAAAGCAATGTGCCAAAATTCCACAAAAGAATCTTAGTCAACAACCTAGCAAACAGAATCAGGAAGATCTGCTCTGAACACAAGATCGAGGAAGAAATGGGCTACCTCAGGAAAATTTTGCTAATGAACAACTACCCAGAGCGATTCATTGATGTCAACATCAGACCACGGCAGATTCGCACTAGGGAGGATACCGTCAAGCAGGTTTTCCTAAACTTACCATTTAGAGGCGACGTACCAGCCTCAATAATTGCACGGCGGCTGAATAGAATAACTAAGGACAACTTTCCCAGTGTTAAAGTTAATATGACATTTAGTACACAGATAATCATGAGGTTGGATGCCAAAGATCAATTGCCAATTCTCTCCAAATCATTCATAGTCTACAAATTCTCAAATATTTATCGGACGTACGAAGAAGCAATTGATAAACAGAAACCAGCAACATTTACCACAGAAATGGATTAAAAAAGACTTGGCACCGTCAGGAAAATCAGCTATTTCCGATCATGTATTGAAAACGAGGTCATTTTTTGACCGATTTCTCAATTCTACATAAAGCAAAAACAGAAAAATTATTATTTATTTATGAAGCCCTTTATATAAAGCATCAAGCACCTGGACTAAATATGCAAAGTTTCATCAACATGACATTCTAATCGACTGGCCACGAATAACAAAATTCAACAACTATTTACTAGTATCCAGGCGAGACCGAACACGCCCTCGACTAGACTCAACACACATTCAATCGGATTGTAAACAAACTGAAGAGGAAAAAACAGATGCACATACGGTGACAGAAATTTCTAAACAATATGAGCGTTCAACACTGCAATCCACACTGGCGCTGTTACCATGTGGAAAATATAAATTTGCGCAACAAGGTGAAACGATCAACTACACTGGGAAAAATAGCACTCGTACATGTAACAGTGAACAATGCGCACAAATGGTTAATTCTCATGCCATGAATACAATAATGAATAGATCTCAGACATCACTTCGCAATACAGCGAGAATAACCTTTACATGCAAACAGGCACACACACAAACACAAACGCATACACACTTACCAATCAGCCAAAACAAGAAATAGAAGTAAAAGCGGGTCAGATTTGTTGCCACTAGCATAATCAATTGAAAACCTACGTACATCCCGCCTAATCCACTATTGTAAATATATGAGCACACGAATATAAAAATATTACAATTCTAAGATTTACGCAACTTGTTAGTTTAAATATAGTTTTTGCTTGTTTTCAGGTTAATTCGTGCACTCATGAGTTGCCTAGTATCGTGAGTGCATGCATAGTGTCACTCGAGGCACAGAGCAACTTCTGTGTCTTTCCTCCGGGTACCGGCTTACGCACTGAGGATGCGGCTAGCGCCATGGCATTTGGGGGTGGGAGTACAACTTCGGCTTCTGGATCTGCGTCGACATCAAGTGGAGGTGCAAATATTTCATCAGTGTTAGGTGGACAGAGTGCCGGTAGTTTAGCATCCGCAGGTGCGTCCTGCGTAGTAGGCCTGAACAATTCTGCTGTTAGTGGGAATAACAGTGGCAACTCTGTTGGTGGTGCCACATCAGGAATTTCAGGCGCCTCTGGTGGATCCACACTAATTGGTAGCCGGTCATCGTCTACAATTGGTTTTGGTGTTGCCTCTTCGCCGAGCAATGCTGGTGGTGGGCCTTATGATCTTATTTCCTCTTCCTCGGCATCAGCTTCTTTAGGCGGGGCTGGCGTTGGCGGCACAACTGGCTCTCAAGGTTTAGTTGGTGGTTCTTCTGGACTTGGCCTATCGAGCTCTATGAGTGGTGGAATTTCCGGCGGCTTGGCTGAAAATCAGATGGCTGCATCTGGTGGCGGCTTGCCCTGTCTTGGTGGAATTGGTGTTGTAGCGGATAATCCGTCTGTGACACATATACTTGTCTTTCCTACCAGTACTTCCGCGGGTGCTCCAGCTGTAAGTTGTAATTTGCCATTCGAAGCAGTTAATAATGTTAGTGAAATTGATTATCTTATGATTTAACGTTCTAAGCGATGTTGTTTAGGATTTTTCATCAACACATTGCTAATACCTGATGGCACAATTTCTAAATTGATTAATGTTTTTAGGAACAGGATCCATGCGGATTTACCGATGTTATTGCGACTGGTATGCCTGAGGATCTGCTTAATTTTCTCGACTCTTCTCAGGAAGACGATTTATTTTCGCACATTTTGTCTTCAACTGACAACAATTTGGGCCCACAAGGAAATCACGTTGGACATGGTGCTGGCGATCTATTCGGAGGAAGAATGATGGGAGGAAGAGGTGGTCGCGGTACGTCACTCTTTTCGATAATTTCTCTGAACACACGCCTTCCTTCTATAATATAGATAATTAAACGGGTATCTGACTTATGCAGAGTTGCCAGACAATTAATACGCTAGGTGTAGCTTGAAAATTATATACTTTACCGGGCGCGAATCAACGCAACTTATCCTCATGAGTCTAGTTAGAGGATTCTGTTTCATGCTGTTTCCTACGTATTGCTGACGTGCTTTGGTTACTTGCTCTTATTTATTTACTAATCCCTCAATATTATGCAGATATTACTTTTAATCAAAGACGCGGTCTTGATGTAAACACCTGACCCATTAATTACTTACATATGTCAGTATAAACTAGGAATTGTATAGTGTAGAAAAGGAAATTAATCCAGTAGACTGGTTTCCCCCTTCTGGGGAACTCATCACATACTGAACAGAATTTGCCGGTTCGAGCCCTGTTTGTGGCAAACCGGTCTACTGGATTAATTGCCTTTTCTGCACTATAAAACTGATGTTTTCCTTATTTTGGAGAAAATGTGCGATTCTGTTTCATGCTGTTTCCTATGTATTGCTGACGTGCTTTGGTTACTTGCTCTTATTTATTTACTAATCCCTCAATATTATGCAGATATTACTTTTAATCAAAGATGCGGTCTTGATGTAAACACCTGACCCATTAATTACTTACATTTGTGAGTATAAACTAGGAACTGTATAGTGTAGAAAAGGAAATTAATCCAGTAGACTGGTTTCCCCCTTCTGGGCAACTCATCACGTACTGAACAGAATTTTCCGGTTCGAGCCCTGTTGGTGGAAAACCGGTCTACTGGATGAATTGCCTTTTCTGCACTATAAAACTGATGTTTTCCTTATTTTGGAGAAAATGTGCGATGTCGTCCGGGAAGTGATTGAAACATATTATTGGGCTAATATCCATTTTGTCATTCAGCTTTAAATAATTAATTATTCGGCATATATAGTAAAATCTCATCAAACGCAAGTTTATTCATTTAAAGAAATTATTTATAGTGAATGTGTAATTTAAATAGCTAAAATTTTATACGCATGCATTTATCCGCATATTATTATATATGTGTATATCTGCGTTTCTTTCGTGGTCTACATGTATACGTTTATTTGTGTATTTTTATATCACTGTTGGAAAACTTTTAAAGTGGTATTTGATCTAAATTAATTACAATATCTGTAATAAATGCATCGGAGTGAGATAGTTTGTTTGCGTTATAACCTTGTTAAGTTTTCCTTATTTTGGAGAAAATGTGCGATGTCGTCCGGGAAGTTACCCCTAAATGGACCGTGACACGTCAGAAAATTTTTATCTATTCCCCTTTACCTTAATCTGGATTACGTTTTTATTAAGAAAGGCATGTGATCACCTTAGTTGGATGATTATCGTCCAAATTACTGGGCACTTTATGACAATTACAGTGGTATATACTTTCACAATGTTACTTACTCTACTTTTTCATGCTTTAGGTGGAGCAGTCCACAGTTTGTTCGGGGACGATGATTACCTTAATAGCTTAACTGACGTTGGTGGTCCGAATATTGGAGGTATTGTTGGTAATGAATTGCGTGGTCAGTCTGGTGGTCCTCAATCGAACTATTCACTGGTTAGCGGTTTACACGGTACTGCTGTGTCTGGTTCAGGATCCGCTGGTGTAGGCTTGGCGGCAAGTGGAGGATCATATTCTAGTGGAGCTGGCGGAGGTTTTTGGCAAGTCGGCAGCACTTTAAACGGACTCCTGGAATCTGACAACGAAGTTGACACTAATGGATTGAACGGAGCTGCTAGTCTCATTGGGAGCTCTCGCTTAGGTGGTGCCAATACTGAAGGTAATTAATTCGTTTCTGCTATTATGTTCAGCTTCTGTGTCAGGAGAAATAATTTATTTGTTGTGCTGAAACTTGATTTAATTTCAGTGTTATTATTGACGTAGTTCTATCTTCCGAAACCGGACTTCTCGAAATTACATAATTTGTGCTGTGACTAACACAATTTTTCGTTCTTTAAAAATAGTTCGGATGTCAGTAGTGGCATCCTTTGTCAGTTCCTAGTATATCACATGTCTTTAAGAACAATCTATTGCAGCTAGATTCCAAAAAAACAAAACAGAAGCTTTTTGAAAGTTTGCGTAGTGCGGGTGTCACATTGATAACTACCACGAGTTGCGATCGTGGGTTTGCACTATCAGTTTCGCGAAGATCTAATTGATCTCCATTTCCAAGTACGCGTCGTGTTCGTATTCGTAGTGGCTGGTTGCTGATTCTTTCCTTTCCTCCGAGGACTTCAACACAACTGGAAATGAAGTACGATCTAATCTTCGTTTACTGGCGACTTTTCGCAACAGCATTTGCCTTTCCATCGAGTACTTTACTTTACTTTACTGCAGCTGACTCCTTTTGGAGGATAAGCCGGCTCCACATTTCATGGAGTTTCTTGGGAATTGGGTACAAGTGGTGTCCCCTCACCACTCGAGTAGGCCTCTAATCACACACACAAAGTCAAAATGCTCACAATAGCAGATTTAAGCAAATATGAGCTTATACTGTGTGTGTGATTAGAAACCTGATGATGGTACTTGGAACATGGTACCGAAACGTTACCGGTCAACGAAGATTAGATCGCACCGCATTTTCAGTGGTTAGTACGAATGATGTTGAAGCCTTCGGAGGAAAGGAGCGAATCAGCACCGAGGTACCACGAAGACGAACTCAATGCATACGAGAAAATATATATTAAACGGATCTTTCCGAAACTGATATTGCAAAGCGACAAACCACAATCGAAACTCGTGGTAGTTATCAAGAAAATCAGATGGAACTCAGCGTGTTTTAGTTACACAACACACCATAGAAGTTTAATCTTTCCATTATTTGTGTACCTATCTTATTTAAATTCTTTGTTATACTCATACCTGTTTTAATTCAATTTCAATTATACTATCAATATTAATGTTGGTACCCACTTGATAATGAGTGGTAAAAAATGCCGGTATGTGATTAATGACCAATAATTTAACTTTTCATATGATTTTGGGTTAATAATAGACTGGACAATATCCAAAATAGTATAATGGGCATAAATCGAGCTCAGACGATTCTAAGCAATTACGCGAAATGAAGGTGTAAAAACAATTGCAGATTCGATAAAATTAATAGTTAACGAAACAATAAACGATCGTAACAATAATTTCATAACCGACAGGTATGACACATTCGCGTTGGGTTTAAAACTTAGAAGAATCAATTTTATGGATACTTGTATCAGTCTCAATCTACAAAATAATGCCTGTATCAGAGATGCCGCAATCTAATATTGAACTACGAAATTCTGTCTAATCTTTGAAACAGAATATCTGTGAGTCCCGATTACTTAATTCTGATCTAATTTAAGACTGATGATTAAGTGACCTGTGACGCGGTAAATATTTTGTTTAAAAATATATATAGAATAAGAAAATCGTACTGGTTGCTTTAATAATGAATATGAGAATCGATATAACTATAGCAGCTTTTTCAAACTGTCATTTATACAGAGAAACGTAGCTTGTACAGATTAGGAGCATCGAATAGGCGACGTTGGCATTCGTAGACATTTTTAGAGCGGACAACAAATGCTACTTGTTAGACAGCTATGTGAAACATCATCAATTTCGCCGGATCTGTCACATGTTATATATGCCATATATTCGATTTCTCATCAGAATATTCTCTTACAAGCGCCCCATTGGCGTAAGAAACGGGGTATACGGATTTATATATTACGGAATGCAGCCAAATTGGGTACCATGGGGCCCGTCTATATATCAAGATAATGCTGGTAGGCATCGTGTTTTATTTGTTGCAAATGGCATTAAACCGAGCTCTGTGGCGATTTTGTTTCATATTTCTAGTAGGATCATTATATTCTTTTCCTAGTTCAGCTGAGTTAACTGCGGGGTTTGAACTGACGCTGTAAACCCGCAGACAGTTCGCATTGACAATAACGCTTTGCTTTGAATTTGACTCGGCATAGATTTAGCTATTTATGAGTCTTGGCGGCTTAATTTCTGTGTGCTGGCTAGGTCTCAAGATTGAGACTAGATTCGACCATTCGAATATCACTCTTCTTCGACCATGTTCTCTTAATTTATTTGTTTCGTTGTTGGTATTATTATTATTATCATTGTTTTAGTAGTAGTATACCGTTTCTCTTTTCGTATAGTTATGCTGCAGTGAGAAATCAGTTTTTAAATATTACTGCAACTATGTTTGTGAAGTGTATAGCTCTTTTCCCAAGTAGCGCTTTCAATGCAACAATATATGCCAGAAGAACAACTAAACCTAACTTTATAGTTTTTGAATTCGTAGGGGAAAAGGGCCTTTCGTTATTAACAAGCACCAGATAAGACACATTGTGGAGTGCTCGAGGTTATTCTTGTCTTCTGAAGAAATTAAAGTGGATATTGCACTTGTAAAGCTGTACTAAGCGGCTAACAAGAATCATCAGTGACATCTACAAGTTTACGGTGTTATTTTGGCGCGACTTCTACTCCAGATTGATAGAAGTGGCATTAATGGACGCTTGTCTTTGCTTGTCCGTAGATCTCCCGTGTTTGAGCATGGCATTTCTGACATCTACTGTAGGTAAAGTGAGGCCCATTAGGCGCCACCTATCTTTTGATTGGTCCTTTACTAAAATAAACCTAGGTGCTCCTATTCCGGACTCATATGCAATAGCTTTTCTTCGCTTGCTCAACCTACAAAGCTCAGCATATAAGACGTCTTTTTATACAAAGACCAACCAATTCGGTATATAATAATTATTAGATGTATTTATAAAATTAAACAATCATTTATTCCGCGATTTTTGATTAAAAAATTTAAACTAAGGTTTCGAATCTAATACAAAGACCTATCCCATTATATATATATATATATATATATATATATATATATATGCAGTTATCAGTATAAACTAAGCACTGCATAAGATAGACCGGTTTCGTTTTTATTGAGAACACTTCAGGTATTGTCCAGATTTTTGCCGCAGACACGGCTCGAACCTGAGCACGTCTGCTGCGGCGTATGTGATTTTATGTACTGCGCCACCCTGCCACGGACAGAGTTGACAAATTCTGGCCAGTACATGATAAGCTCCTAATAAGGACGAAACCGGTCTACTGAATGAATTGCCTTTCTACACTATACAATCCTTAGTTTATACTGACATATGTAAGTAATTAATGGGTAAGGTGCTTATATAAAGTTCGCAACCTTGATTATAATAATTGTTATCATCGCCCGCGCAACCAATGTTCGTTTAATTGGCTATTGCCTTACCTCCAGAGATTTCCTTCTAAAAAGTAGTCTACTCCTCAAGACCAAAAAACACGGTTTGTCCGTTATTTGCTTTTTTAAAGGCGTCGGAATGCGCGGTTATCTCATTTGTTACCACAAGTACTCACGTCACAAACAGAACAGAGGTTAAACTTTTGGCTTAGAAATGCTTACAATTAGTGTATTACCATTGTCAGAAAATCACCGCTAACCCTGCCCTACGACTGTAATAAATTTGTTACCTCATAGAGAGGTGACTATGGCCAGTCATGCGATTAGGCCTATTGCGTAATGTTAGACAACAAAAGGAATTATTCTTTCGATGCTTTATTTCGTGTTTCCATTTTCTCATATTATTTGTCAAAGGCGATGTGCTGAAGGTCTTGCTATTTATTTCCAACTGATTGCGCTTATTACTCAAGAACCTGTTTTCCTCTCTCTTTCACTTATGCCTTATATCGTCGTTCATCCGGAAAAATATGGTCGTCAGATCAATATGATTTTACTTTCTCTACATTTTTAGTCAATCAGTACATGTTGTGCTTTATTTAATGCAAAATATAGTGTTTGCAATTATTTGTGTTCTAAAAACTTAATCTTCATTTATCCTTCACAATAGGCCCCTTGATTGGTGGACGTTATCGTGTCAGCAGCGATGTCCTCTCAAAAATGTCCTTTGGTTTGCCTGATCCCCAGGACGACGAGGTTGGACTTATGCAACAGCCGTTGGCTATGGGCTATCTAGTGTCTACTGCGCCTGCGTCCGGACTTCCAGCATGGTTTTGGGCATCAACGAGTTCAGGGCTAGCGACTGAACTTGTATCCGGCGCAGGCCTTTCAGCCACAGGCAGCGGATGGGCTGGTGCCAATCCAGCCGTACGCCAGCCCGTCTGTCTGAAAGCTGCTCTTCATGTCCAAACCAGTCTTATAGCCAATGATGATGACGGCATGGCTTCAGTTGATGTAGACGGACAAGCTGGCCCTAATGCCGCGCATGTGGGAGGCTCTGTTGCTGGTGGTCATGCAGACTCAGGTGCGTGTGGCGACTCCCGGCGGCATCAACTCGACTCTTCGGCCACTTGTGATGTACTGCGTTTTGTTTTGGAGGCTTACAACGCATTGTCCTGGCTAACAATTGATCCTGTCTCAAATGATCGCCGATCATGTCTGCCAGTTCATATTGTCAGTTTAGCGCAAACTTATCAAGCACTGGAAGCGTTTACGTAATCGAAAATGCGCAAGAGTTCTGAAGAAAAATTTGCTCAAATCTTGTTTCTGTTCTATAAACTGTAAATTAGTTTACCGATAAGCACGGGCAGAATAGAAGGGAAGTACGCGCATTATGTCAAAACATCGCTTTCTTAATATTCTATCTCTGGAGATCAATCGTGACAATATGTCCCTTCCGCGCAGTACTTATCACACTATGTTCCTTATCTAAATCCATAATTTAAATTTTTGCAGTTAGAACTGTAAGTTCCCCGAATCTAGAGATTAAAGCTTTACAAAATTGCATTTAAATTTTGAAGTTAAAAATATCGGACATCCCCGGCAGCGATCACGTTATTATAAATGTGTTATCTTATAGCTATAAAGTTTTTTTTTAATTTACACTTTGTGATAATTATGTTTCGTTAGCTCTCAATTAGGCCCACTGTTGATTTTAATATTGTTTCTAATAATGTTTTATTTTAATGCTATGGGGTGGAGACAAAATGACCGGCACGATCGATTAGAGATTCGGCTTACATTTTCGTTCGGATTTCAGGCAATACGGAGTACAAAAAGCTAATAACTTGTCTTTATTTCTTACATTATTTTGTTTCAGAATGAGTTCAACCTCAACTAATCAAACATTTTGAAATCATATCGCATATAATAAAATCTCACCTGTAGACTTATTTTACAAAGTATTATTGATATAATTTTTTTAATGTTGCAAAATTAATTGTGTAAATATTTTGTCAAACTCCGGTACTTTAGTGTAAATTGGGAATGAGTGATAAGTTGTTCTTTAGAATTATGCAATAATTTTACTTTAAACAATTATATGACCAAACCTAAATGTAGTTTCATCTTTCGTGTCGCATATATATATATATATATATATATATATATATATATATATATATATATATATATATATATCGATCTTCCAGTATGCTAACTTCATCTTCATTAATGTTAAATATGCATATTATGCTTTACTTAAGATTTTACACAATATCCAGGGCTATCAATCATCGATTACAGACAGCACTTAATTTGTGCGAAATATTGACTTTTTACTGAGACATGACCATGCGAGTACTTATTTTCTCTTGAGTTGTTATCGAGTCCTTTAATGTAGAAGATTCATACTCTAGCTATTGGCCGACAGTATTGCATAGAATACTGAGGCATACATATTTTTTTCGTTGTTTTAAATTTAGTTACCAAGTGCATTTATTGGCATGTTTGCAATTCACCAATGAGTATTACACTTGAAATATTTCACTATCCTATTTGAAGCAAATCCAACTTTTGATTATACGGCAGTCAAGCCGAGCGACTTTGTTGAAATTCAAAAGAATTTGTTATTCTTATTCCTCATTTTAATTGGACAGTTGAGTTGTCTACGAGTGCTGCGATATTCTTATGTATTTGTGTATAATATTTGCATAAATTAAATCTTTTTATAGTACACAGATTTATATAGCTTCACATATTCAACGCTTTCATATAAAGAAATTAAATTAAAAATAAAACATACAAAGAGCTGAATGGTTTGACGACGTCTTCCTTATAGCGCAATGGATTACAATAGCAAAGATTAAGCACCTTTCTCAATACGCTGCTAGTACTTCTTAGTAATAATTTGTCTAGGTTATTAACTGCTGTGAATTTTACTTGCGCATTAAACTGACTGATATATATATATATATATATATATATATATATATATATATATATATATATATATATATATATATTGATGTTTATATCAAGTTCGAAACCTTGATTTAAATAATCGGCACCCGCGTAATCAAAAATTGTTTAATTATATAAATGTTCCATCCAATACCACGTACCCAGGTTGCGCACTGTAAGCTGTATAATGGTAAACTCGGGCTGGCTAGTTGGAACATTATTTTTAAATAGGCGCGATATTGGCTCCACCTGGTGGAAAGGCTATAACCGAAAATTTTGTGTAGCGCGCGACAGGCTGGCTCGGTGGTTAGAGTAACAGATTCTAAGGCAGACTTGCCAAGATTCGAACCCTATCCGAGGCAAGATTCTGGACAGCAATTTAAGATACTTCCTGAATGAATGCGCATCATTTGAAGAGTTTTGACAAATTTACGTATATACTGAGGCTGATGCTTTATCAAAATTACAACCTTTATTAAAAGCACAATTTAAAGGAGTATATTATATTTTAGTAGAATATTGGATAGTTGATTAGTAGCTAAGAAGTAGTCTTAATGTTTTAATCTGGCTGGTAGTTACGACAAAAGCACAATACGTATGCGTACAGGTTATTATACCATTTTACTAAGCACGCAATACCTACAACGCAATGATACATATGTTTGTGCTACACAATGAAGAATATCCATCTATTAAGTGTTTCATTGAATAATTCCGTGACTAAGACGACAATGGGATAGCTGATGACGATCGAAGCTAAAATTTAATGTTCGTTAGTCTGTTTGAGCTAATGGAATATAACGTTATCTTTAGTTTACGGTCCGCTATTCTTATAAAAATTCCGTCTTATTGCTAATATACATATTATATTTGAAAAACCGGCCTATTTCTATTTGAGCTTTATTTACAAAATTAAACAGTGTTACAGGCATCGGTAAAAAAGCGACGTTCAATTAGATGGCTTGTTAGTACGTGCAAATTGAACAGCCAGCGGCTTTCCTTTAAGCATGAACGCGTTAACAGCAGACAGCGCTTCCATTGCCTCGCGTTCTTCTGCAAAGGTAATGAACGCTTGACCTGAAATATTCAGAACATAAAATAGTTATAATTTGATAAACTGTTTCATTCAGTCTACTGTAGATCAGCTGTGCTACTTCCTTTATTGTATAGAATGATTTATTTGAAGATTATCATAGCTATCCTGACGTGTATATTTTAAGGTCCTGAGAATTAAAACAGGAACTTGATAATAAATCCGGCTTTCAATTAAAGATTAAACATTATTGGAGGATTAATAATGGACAATAAACTGTCCAATGAAATAATTCTCCGACAACATTAAAAATCATGAATGAATTATCGAATAATCTCTGAAGTAATGGTAATATTGTGCTGAATACTAATGTTTTTCATTTTTATCGATTAATATTCTGTGTTAGGTATTTTCATCCGGTCATATTTGAACTAATTTGTTACTGGGTGCGAGACACTTAATAGACAATTGCATGTATATTAGTTCTCCACAAATAGTATCTGCCTGTTATATATTTAATTGAATGATGTTATGATATTCGTGAAATTTGATGTGATATTCATCCATACCAGAGTGTATGGGTTTGCTGGAGTAACATGTGTTCATAAATAGTTGTAATTCTCAATTTTAGTGAGCTTACGCATACATTGAAATCTATTGTGTTGATACGATATACCGACTCGGCAACCATAGTGTTGGTACCATGTACCTTTCCGATAACATAATGTTGGTATCGGGTACTGACACAATAGCCAGTGTTCGTACCCTTTACTGACTTGGTTTAAATATTATATGTAGTGAATTGACTTTGAAGTCGCATTGTTGAAGATTTTGTGTGAAATAAGCTTTACTACAGCATGTTTGCACATTCATATATGAGATTGTACCGTACTACGTTCCCACATTCCTCATCAAAATATAGTTGGTTAAAGGCGTAATACGGACTCCTACTGATGAGTCTCCAGTAAACACGAAACGAATGTGAACGAGATTATACCGTAAGTTCATGTTGTGTTTGGTTTATCCTTCGGGTCATATTTGAACTAAATTGTTACTAGGTGCGCAAAAACTAATAGACAACTGCATATATATTATTTCTCCGCCACAAACAGTATCTAACAGGTATTGCAATTGTCAATGGCACACATAAGCAGAAATCTGCCTATTCTGCACTGTGCATTTATGAATGGCTAAAGCCAATAAAGCAGAATTAATCAGACCTCCCTAAATGTGTCTATTTATCGCTAAAAAAAAGAAAATCGCCCATTAAAATATCTCTTTAAGTGAGAGTACGGTGCATGCGAACTATAACGCGAATAATGTTTTTCAGACACCAGATTGTTATTCTAGTTCAGCGGTTCAAGTAATCCACCGAAGAACTCTTGGTAACTAAGTGAGTAGGATTTTTCAATAGATTTCTCAAACACTGGTCTAACCAGCGCAATCTGCGTTCCAAAACAATGATCTATGGTGGTTATAAATCAAAAGGCACGCGTAAACAATTGGTTGGTTTTTAAATGTTGCTTCTAACATCCCAAGAGGCTCTGTGAGTAATGACTTAAATGGAACTGAGTGAATCACCCAATCAAAAAGTTGCCTAGGCACTGGCAGCTATAGACTGTATTCACCCAATTTTCCACAGCATAAAGGAGGACGGACATATTATTTGACTATAAAATCTTGGACTTTGCGCATAAGGCAGTAATGGTTTGCACTGCTTTCCAAAAACATGCAATACGCTTGGAAATCTTGTTTGAGACCGTTACGTCCTGTAGCACCAGTGATACCAAATAGGGAACGGGCAGCATGGCGTCGTTTAGTCATAACGACCGCTGGCAAGCATTAATGGCTGGACACTTCTAGGATCTTAATAATTAATTGGCAAATCCTCTTCCGTCAATAGAACAGCATCGCTAGTGCATTAAGGTCAGAAGTCAGGCAGCACTACCGATCTCCACTCAGGCGAGGTTTTCCGTACCTCAGCAAAGACGCTGTCAATGAAATACATGTCCAAGATGAGATCAACAGCCTAATCTTGTCGAAAGCTTGAGATAATCGCAAACGTTTAAGAAATGTCCTTATTAGTGCGATTAATGCCCAACAGATCATTATAATCGACCTCAAATATTGACTGAGACATCATCAATAGGCATAACTCGCAATAACATTTTGCGCAACACAGAAGTGAAAGCGGCTAAATAGTGTGTTTTAGAGAATGTGCACAACAGCTCTTATTTTGGAAGAATCTCTTTGTCTTTGCTGCGGTAGTAAAACTTTGCAGACATATCAAAACCTTTATTCTGCCTAAAATGAAAGATTTAGAATCCTGTAACTTTGCGGTCTCTCGTGAGGGATCACTGCTTTTTACAAAACTGTTCCTGTTACTCTGTATATTAGAAATATTTTCAAATAATAGACAACTGATATATATATATATATATATATATATATATATATATATATATATTCTATGCAGTGATTTGGCTTTGAAGTTGCATTGTCGATGACTTCCTCTGAAGTTTACACCACTTCTACAGAACGATAAATAGTAATAGGTTGGATACAGAGCCCTTCAACCTAGGAGCATAATTTCTCTTTGTAATAAACATAAAATAAGGCTACCTTTTCTATAATGCGCATTAACGAATGCAGAATGCAACCATTATAAATTGTATTGATCCAGTTTATTTCTGGGCCAATAAAGCACACGGTGGCGAATTATTATCACGAATAGATTATTTGTACTTAGTCATCGACCAATACCATCTACCTAGTCACTTTTTTCGAATTTCCTTTTCCTAGATAGAGTTCCTCCAGTAATAACGAGCCTAGAATAACTGTCACTAATAAACGCCATCGCTCAATATCTTGTTAGTGCGAGACGTAATTCGATGGTCAGAGGCGATTGAAGAGAGTAAGATATAAGCAATGGCGAAGCCTTACGGCTTAAAGACGATGTGATTACTAACGGCTCTAGAATTAATTCCTGTGCAACTATTCAAAAAATTGTTAATAATAGGTCAGTTATAATTCTTAGAATACCTAGATGTAATATATAATAATACATTACTTTTCATTAGCTAAATAAAAATCTGAAACAGAAACAGGACGCTGCAAATTAGAATCGTATCATTCAAATCATTTAAGGCAGAGAAACATAATTATATAACAAGAATGACGAGTGGAACCTCGATTCTTAGCAAGGAATTCGCCAACAATGCACCTGGGATGTTGCTTTTTGGCTAAAAAATATCAGTAATTAAGAAATTGAAAATTAGTTTTGTGGGCGATGATTAAAAATAATTAAATAAAGGCTGCGGTCTTGATTAAAACACCTGTCCCGTTATGTACATATATTTTCCAGTATAAAATAAGCATTGTATTATGTAGAAAAAACAGTTCATCCAGTAAACCGGTTTCAACACTATATAATGCTTAGTTAATATTGACAAATGTATATACATAATGAAACAGGTTTTTATAGCAATATCGCAACCTTGATTTAATTAATTGAATGTTCTTAAATTGACGAGACAGACAAAAGCAGCAAATGTTGTATCACAAATTATCATAACCAAGTTTTTTTTAAATGTGTATTACCTTTCATACGACCCTCAGTAAAATACTGAATCTGAAATTGATTATCAGGAATTTGAGTTAGGTCGACACATTCAACTCCGGATTCTGTTAAAGAAACCATCAGTCTAGATCGATTGGCTGATAAACTAGTAGAAAAGCCACCAAAAATACGGATTAAATCCAATTCAGAAACTCCTCGTGCAATATTCTTCACGTACAATTTGTTTGAGCTCTCAGTGATGGATCTATTTGTCAACACTTGGTATGACGTTTGAGCTTCCTCGCATAAACGACCGGCGAAAATTTCTTCACGAGTTAAAAACTGGACATTCGTGTCATTTTTCACACTTGTAAGTCTGCTCATACTGTCGTCTTCAGATTTAGATTCACTTGGCAATGGAATATCTAGTTCATTTTCCGTTTTACTTGATGTATTTCCCTCCTTAACGTCCGCTTTATGCAATGGCTTAATTGGTTCAATACGTAGGCTTGTGTTTTTCTTTTGTGTGCTAGTTTCAAATACATCACAGACTGACATGGGCGCTTTCGAATGAGCCACAGAATGCATTAAAAAATCGCTAATGTCCTTATTCATCATTTTGTCAGTGCTTTCTGAGTGTAATTGTCCAGGTATCACGGCACGAAGCCGTTTTAGGGGTTTATTTAGCTGCAGTTCAGGCAAATTTTTATTCGATTTGGACAACCTTTTGCGTTTCTTTTCCTCTTTGATCTCTTTATCTAAAAAGAAAAAATAATAATTGACTAGAACTATGACGTAAATAAATAAGTATCTATTCCACGTCGAAATTGCATTCTTAAAACCAAAATAATGTGAAGGTACATAAATAAAGCTTTTATGGATGTTCACAAGAACATGATTTTCCTTAGCATTGGAAACGAGAAATTGCATTCGACCAGTGTGCTTAGTAATAATCATTGTATCAGCTAAATTATTGATGCTGAAATGATGGAACTTGATAAAAAAAACATCACCATTACAGCAGTAACAAAGCAGAATTAAAAAACTGATACTTCAATGCCACGCAACATTGAGAAAAAGAAAGAATATAATAAAGGTGACAAGAATAATAAGTTAAAACAAAATACTATGAAGAAGAACGACCTTACGACTTGGGAAGAAATTGATTTAGCCCATAGCAAGCCTATAGAACACACAGAAATAGGTCTTATTAGACTAGACACAGTCATCATCAAGACAATGCGACATCGACAATACAGCTTTCTTGTCATTTTACGATATCGCTCTGTAACAGAGGAAAAATTTTGAAGTTAAGCCCGATGAAATGCTTAAACATGATCATTTATACATAAATAAGGAAAGTTGGCAAATGCTACCCTAGCATTTGTGCAACATATATTTATCTCATCACGCGATATTACTTGAATTTGCCAACTACATGCAAATCTCAAATTTGAAGCCGAAAATTCAAAGTGTGTGTTGGGTATTATAATAGTGATGTACATTCGGATTGTACGATTTTATACAAAAATAGTGTCGACTGCAATCCTACATAAAGTGACCTGAGATGAATATCGGTGGGCTAATCATAATACAACATCGTCTGTAGTCACGGCCGATTAATCTACCGCCTATGAGAACTTGGATGCCCGCAGTATGACATTAGGGGGGAATGGCGCCCATAACAACTCATTTTCCATACTGGAACAAAAAGTATTTGCACAATTTTTTTTCAACGCCACAGTTAATAGTAGAATTGTGCAACAGTTCAATGGTAGAAACTGGCGCGAACAAAAGTGTTTAGTAAGAGCTCCTGCAATGTTTACAAATATAGCAGGAAATATATTTCTAGATTAAATGCTGAATGGAACGTAGTGATCAACTTCAAAAAAGACGTTACTGTGAGTCGGATAAATACATAAATTGTTCTACAAATAAGTGCCTTACAGCAATTATATGCTCTATATAACTGCGTCCTGATCGGGATCCAATTTCTCGACATATAATATTTTATCTACGGGAAAAGCTCAGAATGCGTAGACAATGAAATCGAAAAACGTAGAAACGACTAGTCAAGCTTATACCATGATTTTTATCGCAAAAGGTACGATAGTTAACCATGGCATGGACGACCGACTCTCCTTGAGAAACTAACACATTAACCTTATTTAATAGTCATTTAGCTACATATTTTCTTGTTACCACCCTCAAATAAGGCTGGCAACATATCTTGCGGACCTGCAGCTCTGTGATGGATTGCATTTTCTTATTCTGACGATGGTTCGAGATATCTGTTTCACTTTCTCTTATTACAGAGTATTTTCGGAAATAAGGAATGACAATGATATCATTCATTAGTTATAAGATTACCGACACGATTAGACAGTGCTTTATTGACTGCTAATTTTCTCAAAAAAATTGTCAAATAAGTTGAAGTAAAACTACGGCGGCACTTAATGAAAGCGCTTCTTCGATTTATTCACACTTTCTAATCAGGAACGACTTAAGATCGGTTTTCAGGATTTGCTCGAATTCGCATTCCAGTATATACAAGTATTAAGAACTGCCGAGTCAGCAGAGACCCAATGACTGATTGTTCAGAAGCGTACCATGCGAATACGATTATACTTGCATTAAGGAGAGCGGATGTTATCTTTGTCTATAGTATGCTCGAAATTTCACTGTCAGGACCAAATAATTTTCAGTTTTAGAAAATCTGTACATTGTTGTCCACAACTATTTAAAGCCTACTCCTTATTAGCTTCCCGGAAAATATAGATGTAAACCTTCAACGACTGAATGCATTGCCCGAGCCGACATACGTTTGACAAAATGAACAGCAACCATCCTACAGCCTTTCAGAATTAGTGTAAAGTATGCCGCCCAAATTACATACTGCCATGTAAGCGCTCAACTTGATGATTCACTTCATCCATAACCAGGTCAACACACGAAACACAAAAAATAAAGCAAACCATATCATCCTGAAAAATTATGACTTTTTGTACTATTCATGCTTATGTTGGGATCGCTTGTACTTAGTTCTCTTTCTCAGGCAGTAGACCAACCCAGGCTCACAAGTAATATCTTTTCTGACGTCAATCGCCAAAATTTTCTGCAACGGCAAGAAATTGCTACGTCTACGGGCTCATTTCAGGTATTTAAAACAATTTTTTTGATAGTGAAATTATTCTTATAGAAACAACTAAAAATATCTTGAACTGAGTATGCTAATTGAATACTATGGCTAAGCAGTAATGTAAAATCCAACAATTTATGTTTTAGCTGGAAAACAACATATCAGTAATAAACAACCTTTGATTGCGTGCGTGATGATAACAATTATTGGAATGAAGTGTGTTATGTTATTCGACTGGTTAGATACAGCTTGTCATCGTGAATAGTCGAGACGCATCAGCCGGCATGTTTGCAATGTTGTACGACAGGTTATACACATTGTAATTCATGCTTCTACAAAGACCCTAAACTTGATTATTTTTAAAACAAGCCCATCAGTATATTCAAATAAAGGTTGGTGTGAAGTAAAGATAATAAAAATTCAAACGCCTGATTTAAAAATAATAACATGAACCGAATCACCCGAAAAAACAACGGGGATTCGATAAATGTCTTTTCACACAAAAAATATGTTTACGGGTTAGGAATTAAAATGTCAAACCTTGTTTTGAGGTCTTTTGGAGAAAAAAAGGTTAAAAATTTTCCTTCGGTGCTTATGATTCTACCTACAAAGGAGTATACTTAGTTTTCTGAAATTGTTATTAATATAAACAAATATCAAAAACACATACCCGAAGATAAATCCGATTCACTTGTTGAAGTATCCATTGCATCAGAAGCCAAATGTTTCGAAGTTTGTCCTATTTGGTTTGAACGCAATTCAGTTAGTGTGCTTTCATCTACAACCACCAGTGTTCCTGGAAACGATGAAGTATCCTTAAAAGGAACCGGGAAATTCATTCGATTCATAAGATGCATCACCTACGTAAAATAGATATTCAAAACCAACACATTAAACGCCAACGAAACACGAGGTATTTATTCATATGACAATTACTTACCTGAGTTTGAAATCAAGCACGTGATAATATAACCACGTTGGGCTATAGTCAAAGTAAGTTAAGGAAACTTTAAACATAAATATCATCTTAAAAATTGATGTTCTTTCATCGAAGGATTAGTCTAGTTTAATGTGCATAATCGGAAATACACAGCGATCAGTATCTGGAAGGATCATTTATTACATAACGCTGTCGTAAATCCAAATTGTTACTTCAGTTTCAACGGTTTAAGTATTTGGAAAAACAAACCAGACATTCTAAAAAAAATACCTCTTCTGGATGGGAAAATTCGAATTTATTTTTGACGATAGGTTCCATTATGTATAATGCACGTACTACTGGATGTGGCACTCTATTCCCCTGCAGAAATAACCATTGGGTCTCCGTAGAATTTATGGATATTCCCGAATGCAGGCGCCAAATTTCAGGTAACTCGACGAATAATAATACTAGTAGAGTTGTAAGACGCCAACTCAACCGCTGTCTAAGTCTCCAACTCTAATCCTTCTGCAGCAGAATGGCCGAAAAAACGGAAGCGTTCGTATCAGGTAATATTCTATGTTTGTTCCGGCTTATTCGCGCAATAGGTCCGAGAAGATTGAACGTTAGCGGAACTATAAGTGTTAACTAAACCAGAATTTCGTTTTTCCTTATGAAATATCTCTCATTAAAAAAATTTCATTTTAAAGGCACCAAACCAGCCAGAAAACTAGTCTGGCGTATCAAAACCCACAAACTTTCACCGAGATTATGTTTATAAACACGATTAAAAAGAATTTCATTCCGACACTACTTAACTTGTAGGAAGGCAGTTTAATGACATTCTTTTTCTGGGAATACAAAGTCGAATAGCATCAATTCTCAGCCACCACCGTTCTCCACTTATGGGAGTGCTGCCATGACTTAAGAAAACATAGCATCGACAAAATAGGAACGGCAACGCCATTCGTAATGGGCTCAGCGAGCCACTTAATAGTGAGAATACCGGCTGATGACAAGCTTTGAGCGACATGAAGAATGTTTCATTCTGACATGGTGCATAAGAAACGATTCTTCTCCAGTCGTAATTTGAGACTTATCTAGTCAAATATAAGGTAGTCCACAGTTTAATGGACAATCAGTAGGAATAGAATACATATACTGTCACATTATTGATGAATTCGTGTTAACAATTAATGCTTAGCAATATTTGCAATCTTAGCATTAAAATTTCTTAAACATTACAGTAATTCAAGTTTACACATCATAATTGATTTTAAAAAGGATACCATAAAACACCAATTCTTGACCAAAAATTGGCAAACTAAACATATTACTAAATACCTGTACATAAAAAGGTGGAAATGCATACAAGCACCTCACGATATTTGAGAGAGTATTCAAAGTAGGTTCTGGATAATGATATCGAGCAAATCCAACAGGCTGTGAGCATGTTGCCCACTTTGCTGAAAGGCTAGTCAATTCTGATATAATTTGTTTTATTTGCTTATTATTGTGGCTATTATTCGTATAATAATCTTCATTGGGATCATTGGTAGCATTAATATACGCTATTTCACTATAGGGTCATTAAAAAGTTTATACCCTTTCGACGCATTCTGTTTCTCTTCGTAAACAACAATAAGCCTTTTACCCAAAAGTTTGCGCTGATGCACACGTTTCAAAATATCAGTTGCTTGGTCAAAAGAGCTGAAAATGCCATGGGCAATCTAGAATAAAACTAAACCACATACTTTTCCGGTATTAAATTTTTTAGGAGATATATAAATCGAAGTAGCACCAAGCTTTTGCAGAAGATCACGTATATCATCATCTGAAAGGCGATTATCAAAGTGCTTAAATACAAGTGAACATGACATTTTTAAAATTTCAAATGATAATTAATAATTCACTGATTTTTTGCTGCTAAGTAAAATTCAAATAAATAAGAATGATAAAATAAAAATAATCAATAACGAAATAATGTTAAAATAAAACTGAAACAAATTAAATATTTCTTAGTTATCAATATTTGGTATTAAATGCGAACTGATATATTCGTTTCTATATAATATTTAAAAATAAAATGTAAAACGCCCCAACTGCAAGTAAATGCTGTACAACTTCACAAAGTCAGTAAGGAGCCACGATGGCTGAGATTGTGTACTGTTGAGGGGCCTTTATTAGACCCGGTATTGCGATCTCCGGCAAAAACCGGGTAAGTTAGTGTAGCAGTGTCTAGAAATACTCCTAGACACTTGAGCCTGAAATTGAAATCTCGCACTTCATTGCTTAACGGCAAATTTCATTTGTTTTAATTGGTGCTGCGTAAATTCAATTTGAGTTTCATTTACGAAGTATGTCGGCGAATTGTTCTTGAGGCATTTATCAATTTCCTCTCTTAAAAAAGAAAAACATTTATTCGACGAGGCTTCATACAAAATGCATGGCAGAGTTAGAAACAAGTTAAGCAACTGGTTAACATTCTGCCCATAGCTAGAGAAAATATACCGTAAATGCTGGGCTGAATTATGCTTGTTGATTGTTTCACCAATGATATGATGCCAAATATCCTCTAGGAATTGCTACGCAAATTGTTAGCTGTAGTGGCTGGTCATACTGCGTGAGGCAAAATAGAGCAGTGTAATGTTTGTGAGTCGCAGCGTGAGGATTTCAATGTAGATTGCTACTGAAGTTGTCAGGTTAAAGTTGAAACCTGTGCAGGCTGGATCGCGTCAATTTGTTTGAATAAGACCAAAGGAGCTAGTGTGTGCTCAAATTTATGGTCTTAATATTCCTAGGTTGGTCACTGTGCAACTAATTAAATTTGAGATATGCATTGAAAGTGGCCTGTACTATGATATGAAGCCGATAACTACTTAGTATTGCTACAAAAAGCACGAGCTCTATGTTGCTGGTCATACTAAAATAGGCAGTGTGAGCTCAGGTGTAAGCTATACGCTACAATGTAAAACTATATACATTAAAAACAGAGGGCAACGACAAAAGATATAGTCGAAAATTGCAGCAGAGATGGCCTAATACCGAAGAACCGTTCAAATGTGCTACGCAAATGTTAGCTAAGAAAAACTGGTTATACCACGTGAGACAATTGGATGTGAGAAGAAAAATGGATCATGTGGATTCATAGAGATCACGTAGGGTGACATAGGGCGCAAGTGATGAGCACAAAGTTAAAAGTTTGATGCGTAAATAACGAAAAACTAATGTTAAAAATTTTTCAGTTATGTTCAATTTTGACTATTTGACTTTAACGTCAAATAGTCAACCTCTGTTTCTACACAATATTTCTGTTAACGGTGATTTTAGCAACAATATCTGTTAGTTTCAAGCAGTTTTAATTGAGAATTCTTGAACTGGAAATTTAAATGTAATTAATATGGTTTTGTTTAACAAATTTACGCACCCGCGCGAAATACGCAGGAAACATGAGGTGGATTTATTGACTTTCTTTGCATTAATCTTATTTTACACTATTAACAATAGTTCAGATATGAATCCACGCATCAGTACATCAGAAGTTCCTCAATCACATTCCCAGAATTCTATTGTAACACGCGGCTCCGTGTTACAAACGCTGTGCTCTTTAAGGTCAAATATTCTAACTCTGTCCTTAAACAATATTTCTCTTAGCTGTGATTTTAGGAACAATCTCTTTTAGTCTCAAGCAGTTTTAATCGATATTTCTTGAACTGCAATTTT
>JAQBSW010003969.1:0-75188 GCA_029291075.1 Eudiplozoon nipponicum
CTGCGGCATTACCTCTTGGCACTATTTCTGCAGACGAAGTAACTAATGGTTTTATCTCTGCATGGATATCCAATTATGGTGTTCCCAATGAGGTCATCACGGACAGAGGCACTTGCTTCTCATCTGGTCGTTTCAAAACCACCTTGCGGTACATGGGATGCATCTTACGCCAGACGACTGCCTACCATCCCAAGATAATAGCATGGTAGAGAGAATGCATAGGGAACTCAAAGCAGCTTTAGCATCCTCGTCCATTAATGGCAACTGGGTCGATGCACTACCTTTAGTTCTGCTTGCCATGCGTTCCCATACTCGTGAATCCATTAAAACGTCTGCGTCCGAACTCTTGTATGGCATGGATCTACACCTGCCTAGTCAGCTCCCACGTCTACTACCGGCACAAGATGACCCACAAATCGAAGCTACCCGCCTTCGACTTCATTTCGGTAACATGTCCGAACAGCAGCCGAGACACACGCTTCGTCCAGTCTTCGTTCACCCACAGCTCCACAGCTGCAAGAGAGTACTCGTTCGCAACTATAATGCTGTTGCACCACTACAACCAAAGTATCGCGGTCCTTACCCGATTTTGCTCAGACAACCAAACTACTTCATTATTATGCAAGGCGCTACACCGACATCAGTAAGCATAGACAGGTTGGAACCGTTTATCGAACCGCCTGATCCTGAGAGCGTTCAACCTTCTACACACGTCTCAGGCTCCGTCTGCCTACAATCTCAATATCCTGCTTTGTATAACGCGTAATTGATTTTTTTAACCATTAAAATTAGCTATCAATTTTTTTTAACCTTACGTTATTTTTCGTATTTGTCTCACGTGGCATAACCAGCTGTTCTTAGCTAACAATTGTGTAGCATTTTTGAACAGTTCTTTGTTATTATGCCATCTCTGAGGCAATGTTCGTGTACATATTTTTATGCAATTACCTTTGATTTTAATGTATATATTTTACATTATAATGTGTTTCTCACACATGACATTACACTGCCTATTTTGGTATGACCAGCTACTTAGAGCTAACGCTTTCGTGTAGCAACACTAAGTAGTGATCAGCTTCATATCATGGTACAGGCCACTTTCAATGCATATCTCAACTTCATCAATTGCACAAAGACCACTCTACAAATGTCATGACCACAACGTCGAGCACTCTAGCTCCTTTGTTCGTATACAAACACATTGACGACGATCCAACCTGCTTAGGTTTTAACTTAAACCTGGCAAATTCAGAGGCGATTTACCTCGAAATCTTCACGCTGCGGCTCCCAAAACTTACACTGCTCTATTTTGCCTCACGTGGTATGACCGACCACTAGAGCTAACAATTTTTGTAGCAATTCCTAGTGGTTACCTGGCATCATATCATTGTTGAAGCAACCAACAAGCATATTTAAGCCCAGCATTTATGGTTCATCATATTTTTGCTTAACTTGGTTCGAACTCTGTCATGCATTTCTTATCTAGCCTCGCAGAGAGGAATTGTTTTTTCTTTTTTTTTCAGAGAGGAAAGTGTTGTAACGACACAAATTAATGACCGACATATTGCGTAAATTAAATTCAATTTTATTTACGTTGCACCAATGAGAAAAAAGCGAAACTTGCCGTTTAACCAATAGTGTGCAAGTAGACATATATTACTATGGAATGCTATTTAAGCACGGCAATTTACCATGCAAGTCAGTTGTCGCATTTGCATTCTGCTTTGCGTTATGCGTGTGCGTTCTGTCGGCTGTCAATACCTACGCTGGTGATTTGATAGTTTCACCAACAATTGGCTATATCCGTGACTCATCGTGTTGCGGTATAACTAGCGAGACGAGCCAATTAATTGCAGAACCTGAACGACGTTATCCACATCGTGATTATACTCTACAATAAGAACGACAACAACCAGAGTCCACCCAAGGCTCTAGGACATCTTCACACTCTGAATAATTCAGGAGAACGCACGACCAGGCCCTCTTAAGGGCCCCCCTATCAGTAACAAATCTATATTCAGAGCACCTTAATCGAGTTTGTAACGTCGTACGACATTTACTTGAAGCCGGGGCGTTTACAAGAGACTCGAAACAAGAAAAAAAACCGGCATCTCCGGAAAAAAATGTGTGCAGCTAATGGTTTTAGAGGCTATCGCAATTAGTAAGCCCAATACCTGATTAAATGTGCAAAAAATCATTCAAAACGATTCAACCTGGATTGGAACCGAAACGTCACCAACAAACCGTCAAAAGTAGCAGAATATTAAACATTAATTGATTGTGCGGGTGTGGGTAACAATTCTTTAAAACAAGTTTGCGAGATTGAAGTGAACACCAATTCCGTCATATTTAACCAGTCGTCGACTGACGGTAGTCTTTCTATGCTGCTTAATTATTGAAAACATTAGATTTTGTCCTATACTACTTTCAGGGATTATCGTGAATAACTCTGACTTTTAATGCTTAACATAAATATAGATATAGTAGTTATTACAGAGAAAAACGTGCCAATTCAGGCGCTGAGCTATGACCTAGGACACATAGTTGGTGTCGTTGTTACTATGGCGATACCGAATCTGAAGCTCGAGGTTGTAGCAATGCTGTCATACTGTGAGTCGTCAGCAAGAGCGTCCATCTGTGTTACCTGGTGACACCGGATGAATAGGTCTCTGCAACTTTGAAGAGATTAATCAGCCTTGAGCAAAGTACGCAGGCTAAACCGAAAGTCATCAAATAGAGTATATTGTCTATCCTCGAGAAGGCCACAGAGGCCCAGATGATCGAGGAGGGCATCTCTCACGTGTATTACGCGGTGAATTGAGTAAAACGCTCGAATTGGTTTCGGTCGTAGTACGGTGAGCCCGAGAAAGCATTAAACGGATGCAAACTTAACTTTTCGACCAAATGGATCCGACTGCAGTTTGATGAACTATCAGTGTTTTGCACGGTTAAAAAGCGACGATTGTTTTGGTTCGAAAAATGCTTCAAAACACCGATTACCCTTCAGGCGCACCTCAATACGAAGATATGGCCGGACAAACAGAAATATGCTAAAACAGCCGTGACTGGATAACAACAATCATAGAAATAATCACGTAACGTGCACTCACAAGCCAACAGAAAATTAACGAATAAATATCAAACAGCAATTTATAAATAGCCACGATTAGACACGGAGAACGACTATCAAACCTACATTCGAAAAATCAGTTGGGCATCTACAAAATTGTTAGGCAATGCGCTTCACGCAACTTACTTCGTTATTTCCGGGAAATAATGGTTCACCTGTGTGCATCTCGACGAGTATGCAACCCAACGACCACATATCAATACCAAGACCGTAGTCTAAATTGAGCAACACTTCCGGTGACCTACAGAATTAGTAAAATAAAAACAAACAATTAGTAGACATTCTATAGATTATCAAAGTCTATAATCAATGGGTTAACTTTACGGATATGACAATGAATCGAAATGGTTGTGGCTTCAATTTCAGCTTAGAAAAAAATTGTTTACTACTGCGAAGTTTCCCAACAAGGATGAAACCGTGGTCTAGTAAATGAATTTCATTTGGAAACATATATATATATATATATATATATATATATATATATATATATATATATACATATACATAGAGCCTGCATAACCTCTACATTGCATAGGGCAGTAAATGCAATTCATGCAGTAGAACGGGTTCGTCCTTATCAGGAATTCTTCAAGTCCAGAAATTTCCGTTAACGGGACACAAGTTGGGACACATATGCTTCTGAGTCTGTGGCTTCATTCATTGTGCACTGCGCGCCCCATACAGTATTTAGCTTTTCCTGACAATCTAAATTTTATTAAAATCCGGTCATTACACTTCAAACCAATATAATTTCTTCAAGAAAGGGAGTTTGTTTGCACTTCAGGTCCTAATGGAATCGAAATAGGTTGCAACTGAAGGAAAGGCACGCGTGGCGAAGTACTCCAACAGTACTTCAAGGGCTCCTGATAAGAACAAAATAGGTCAACTGATGAATAACTTTTATTACCTGATGCAATGTAGAGTTCATGACTCTCTCTCTATATATATATGTATATTTTTTAACGGCGAAATAACGCGAAATATGGGAAAGAACAATATTTTGTGCCCATCACCTCCAGTTCCTGGTCAATGATCGAATATGCTCGTTTTTCTATCACGAATCGGAGCTCAAACACCATTAATCAATACCAATGCGAAAGTTGTCGAACAACTTAGTTGAGCTTATCGACCAGATACTGCAATCAAGAGATTAACACGCGTATGTAACTGCACCCTATTGTACCGTTCTATTATTCCTCATTCTTCGACCAAATATATAGTGGTTAAAGGACGTAATGCCGGCTCCTACTGATGAGTCGCCAGTAAGCACGAAACGAAAGTGAATGTTCGGTAACTTAGCCTGAATAGGTGATACACAAAAGATGGGTCGTTACCTTATTACACACTCTCTCTCTGTTTCAATCTTCGATCTGTTTTGCACTTGATATATATATATATATATCGCCGCACATGAGAAAGTTAATCTGAACTTGATTGAACCTCGCATTAAAAAATTATGATATTTCAAAATTGTCAATGAGTAGTTTAGAAAGAGTGAAATGCCACTCGTGCTAGACTCGCACACGCTGTACACGGCTGGAATTTCGGCTGCACAATGGACATGCAGTCATAATCATAGCCTTTTCGCGAATTCTGCCACCTGTAAATTTAGTATTTAATAAAGCGCATATTGATTGCTCCATTGCATGTTCTTCAGAAGGTAGCCTGGCGCAACAGTGTTGGATATAAACTATTTGAGCACACATATTTTATTACCGCCACAAGTCAAGGATAACTCGCGGACACAACACACACCTACACATTTGCCGGCCCGCTGGCGGCACAACAACTGAATGAACGCTCGTCAGGTCTTAATTTAGCTTTATTCCAGGCGGTGTATATTTATTAATGACAAGAGGTAATTATGATAGGCTGATAGCATTTTGCAGTCGTGTTACAAACGCGCTGTGTAATATTTAAGACGAAGGAAAAACAGCAAAATTTTTTGTCAGTGGAATCGGTAGCAAGTAAGCAAACACTAAATATCTGCATTCCTAAAAAGAATATATAAATGAGTCTACAGTATTGACAACAAAACACAACGGTGTTTCATATTGCGAACTCTGGCTGCAATCAAATACGTGGCATGCAAATGAACACGTTTGTCCTACCAAAGTAAACCTGCTCAAACGTGTAGGTGTCACTGTTTAGACTCCGAATATTGCATTATTAAGAAGCCTTACTTACTTTAGCCATAACAATTATTTTACTATATATATATATATATATATATATATATATATATATATATATATATATATGCACCACTGCTCCCAACAAATAAACATCCACACCAAAGCAAAAGAGAAGTTCACGACAGTTTAGAGAACGAAGACATACAAAAGAAGACAAATCCAATCGTGACCACCATGTTAGCGTGAAGAAATATTAAGAAGTTTTATTTTAAATATCCTTATCTACAAAGGTTGATGAGTTTGTCTTCAGGCTACTTACAGACAAAGAGCCAATTTATTAGGGCTTTAACAGCAAAAGACTACAACAATTACCTGTAGAATCGTGACTGGATGTATTGGTACACCTTTTCGCTGACATGACACGAGCTGCCAAAGTCCACGACCTTGATGGCAGAACGTTTTGGATTCACCAGGAGTATGTTTTCCGGCTTCAGATCACAGTGTATGACGTTGACGTCAGGTCGCGACAAAAAGACCAACGCCAAGCACAGCTGTTGAGCGAACTTTCTTGTCAGGTTAAGTGACACACCACGATAATTGGTATTGGCGAGAAGATCGTACAGGTTGTAGGATAGAAGTTCAAAAACAAGACACAGGTGCCCGTTGAACGAGAAGTGGCCTTTCAAATTAACTGTAGTCATGGAATTTTAAAAATGTGAAGAAAATGCGACAAAAGACATGGTTAATTAAAGTTAAATAGAGCTCATGGAAACGAACCAAAATATGAGTACACCCTTGAAGAATTACTTTACAGATTATTTAAGTCAAGTTTGGAGTAAATACCAATTCCATTGTATTTAACCAGTCTTTGAACATATTGACGCGTTTCGCCTTCCACAATCATCACCAGAGTACGACGGATTTATATATATATAAAATTTATTCGCATTTAGCAAGTTTGTCAAAAAAGTATATGACACCATTAAATGACATTTGTAAAAGAATATCGGCGAGCGCCTACTTACCAACATAGTTGGCGCCCACTTCGGCGGCCAGTTGTTCATCGACCTGAAACCGCGCCATTTCCCGAAGAAGTTTGATTTCTACCTGAGCCTGAACAAGGAAACTCCTTCGATTCTTGATCACCTTAATTGCCACATGTTCATTAGTGCACAGATCCAGAGCGCGGATTACCTGTCGTTCAAATAAAAACCACACACACAAAGAATAAATTAATTTTGAAAAGTGCCCAACATGATGAAATGGGCATCCACATAGTAGATCATTTCGCTAAAGCCTGCAGTATAAATATAAAATCTGTGAGATTTGTCGGTATAATAAATAAAAGCGATATAAAAAGATAAATTTTAGCGGCTATATTCTCACGTGCCTCAACAAAATATATAGTGGTTAAAGGGCGTAATACTGGCTCCTACTGATGAGTCGCCAGTAAGCACGAAATGAACGCGCACAAGATTGGATTTTCTGTTCATGCTGTCTTTGGTTTATCCTTCTGGTCACAACTGAACTAATTTGTTACTAGGTGCGCAACACCTAATGCACAATTGCATATATATTAGTTCTCCGCAAACAAACAGTGTCTAACTATCATGTTTATTTAAAATATTCGCACAAACTACATTTAAGCTTGCAGAACGAATGAAATGCACAATCCACTTGAAGAAAAGGGGCCTAAGAGGAAGTTGACTCTCACTCCAGGACTAAAAGACATTGAAGATCGGTTAAAACCACACACGTGCAAAATCACGGTACACTTCAACTTGTTCCCGCGTACAATTTTATGCCGGAATGTGGTTTGGGCTAAAGCTTGTCGATAATGTTGTTGCATTAGTTTTTATATTGAACGATACAATGTTATAAATCGAAAAAGTAAGGCATTTGATAGAAATTCTACAACATCCACAACTAGGGTTGAAAAAAAACACATGCAAACATCAGTTTGAATTGAGCCAGTAATGCCAAAGAAAGACTAAAACTGAACGATGGATATCCAAGCAACTATCGTTGATGGAATGTATCACATAACCATTTTATATTCCAGCCCAGTGAGCAATGAGCCATAACCAATCGTCCCGGCATTTCAATCTGGAGACTTGATGGCACCGCAGTAACTCAATAACTCTCTCTCTCTCTCTCTCTCACACACACACACACACAAACATTAGAAAACAATTTGATGCTCCATCTATCGTCATTTGTCATCATTTCCCACGCTAACACGCGTTAGCAACCAAAAAAGTAAGGAGGAAGGTGAATTAGTGCGACTAGAAGTTGTTCACTGCCCGGCTATCTCAGGGTAGAGTAGATTAGAGGTAAACACGACTGAGTAACCGACCGGTGAACCATTTTCATGTAACTTTAAGTACTTTATTTTTGCAACGCCAACGACAAATTAATTGTTAAATAATTATTACCTATTTAACATTGGTCTACATGTATATATCCACACTTTATTTTACAATATTCACTGATAGTTGCGTTAATGTATATAATTTTGTGTGCTTATTGAATTAGATCGCCCGGAAACTATGCAATTATATTGTTCGGTAACGGCTCAAGAACAATTCACCGACAAATTGCCTAAAAGAAAATCAAATTTAATTTACTCGGCACCAATTAAAATAAGCGAAATTTGCCGCTAACCAATGGCGTGCGAGCTTTCGTTTTCCACGCTATACAAGCACGGTGCATTTAACATGCTTGTCATTAGTCAAGTTTGAATTCTGCTGCGTACTACGTGTACGTGCTATCTACTATCACACAGACTGTTCACCTACGCTGACTTCTGGACTTGCTTCACAACCAGAGTGACCTAGTCACGCCAATCTTGTTGCTGCACAACTAGTGAGATTGAGCAACATCTATTTATTGGACCTCTACGTGTGCCAGTCTCTACGGTGATGTCGCAGATCTTCAACAAGACAATTCTGAGCCTTCACACATCTCGCCTTTGATTTCAACGTCACAACAGAAGGAACACTTGTCAGTCAACCAGAGCCGGTCTCAAGTGTCTAAGAGTACTTCTTAACACTGCTACACTACCTTTTTCTGTATTTTCCGGAGAACGCAATTCCGGCCCTAATAAGAGCCACCAACAGTACTAATTCTCAGCCTCCACGGCGCATAAACTTGTTTTTAACATTGTACGGCATTAACTTGAAGCTGGAGCGTTTACAGTTCTATTAAACAGTTGATCAAATGTATATATTTTTAAATTCATGTTTGACCACTACCACCACCATCATCATCATCATCATGTCCAGCCATACAAAAGCCAAAAGTGACTAATGTTTCACTGCCATATAACCATAAGTAGAGAAAAAATATATAAATTATTAATTAGATTTGCGAGAGAGAGAGAGAGAGAGAGAGAGAGGGAGAGAAGAGAGAGGCAGGGAAACATTAGTTGATAATGGCTTTCGTATTGAGGTGCTTGATAACGTGAAAATGGAATTCGTAACAAGTGCGCAACGCATATTCCTTGACTTGTGAAAACAGTATTAATATGATCGAGACAATAATTAATAAAGCTAGTTGGACTCGTATTAAAATTGTCAAATACAGGTGATCAGACAAGTCGAAAAGTATCGAAAAGTAGGAAATAAATTTACGTCCATGCAACGTCCGGGTTTAGTGTTGGAGCTACACGGTTCTAAGCAAAACTAGTATTTAAGTTCACGCAGCAACATAAAGACTACCAATAGGTTGCGCACTACGTATGAAGGCATCGTCTAGCAGGTGAGTCGCATTTGCCCACGATAACGGCATTCCATAGCAAAGTTTGACAGAGATAACGCATCTAAAAGCAGTCGGGTAGAACAGAGCGGCTCAAAACTATCCTTTTAATAATGCACTCTGGTGCAGAATTTTAAATGACAAAAACTATACAGAGTGGATATAAAATTCGAAAACAATCCAAGTGGTGGAAGTCACATTCGGTCACCACACGCCTGTCACCGCGGCGAAGAAGAGGACCAGTAACACCAGGGTGTTCGAAGACTTTTGACTTGGCTCTTAGGGAAATGGAAGGAAAACTGCAGAGTAGTTTTCACAAACTACCAAGGAGAGCTGCAGTAGAATGAATGCATCTGGTGACACCGGCGGAGGACAATTCACGCGGTATTGCTCGAGATGCAGACTGGAAGAATTCGCTGATGTCTGGCAGTAAGACACCATTGAACAAGATCTTAGGGCTTCGGATCAAAACTGGCACATAGTTTGAAGCGTACAGAATTTAGTGTATCCGAGACCAGTACATCGGAAAACACGATGGATTGCCAGTCTAATGTACCGAAACCACTTCAGCACATACAGCATCTCGATGGCATAAATGAACAACGTGAAGGCAGTAGAACATGCCTGCTAAACGCTGTAGCCATGCAAGTACAGGCGGATGCTTCGTAATAACAAGCGTAGAGAAGTCGAGCTGTTTTCGCTTAAACGCCACTCTGCCTGGCTTGTCATATCATCTTGGCAGTGCAACATTAGTCCATTTTGACTTTTGTATGGCTGGACATGATGTCATATCATCTTGCGCAGCACAGAATCGAAAACGACCGACTGTTTCAGAAACGCAACGACTGTGATACGCGGATACCAGTGGCGCTATTCGAAGGTGTGGAAAAATGTGTGTTTTTGGTCCATGCATCTCATTTGCATTTGAAGTGCTTGCTGGTTTGGTCTCGCTCGCTTCTCCCGCTCTTCCCGCGTCTTTTAGAGAATAATAGGGATGACTAACTTTTCTAAAGCACAGAGCCAACTGATGCCTCAGTAGGTTACTGTTTTTGGCCTAGAACTAATATATACATGCAAGAACGAGTCTAAAATGTAAAATTGACCAGTGCGCAGTCTAAAAAAGATAGGCAGATGATATATTGCCGTTCATCTCAGAAGCAGCAGACCCTTCCGAAATCCTCAAACAAACAAATGGAGCCGATCCAGATATCAAATTCACTCTCGAGGTAGAGGAAGTCAATAGTTTTCCTTTCCTTGACATCAAATTCACTCGAGAAGAAAATGGGGATTTGACACTGGCCATATATAGAAAATCCACTTTCACCGGGCAATACATTCACAAAAGAAACTTAGTCAAAAACCTAGCAAACAGAATCAGAAAAATCTGCTCTGATTTCAAGATCGAGAAAGAAATGGGCTTACTCAGGAAAATTTTGCTAATGAATAACTACCCAGCGCGGTTCATTGATGTCAACATCAGACCACGGCAGATTCGCACTTGAGAGGATACCATTTAGAGGCGACGTACCAATCTCAATATTTGCACGGCGGCTGAATAGAATAACTAAGAACAACTTTCCCAGTGTTAAAGTTAATATGACATTTAGTACACAGAAAATCATGAGGTTGGATGCCAAAGATCAATTGCCGATTCTAGAAATATATAGTGGGTAAAGGGCGTAATACCGACTTCTACTGATGAGTCACCAGTAAGCAAGAAACGATTGTGCACATGAGATTAAAACCCTCTGTACACGCTGTCTTTGGTTTATCCTTCTGGTCACAACTGAGCTAATTGGCTACTAGGTGCGCAACACACAATACACATTTGATACCTCAGTAGATGCCGGAGGGCTAGTTTCAAACTTTTTTTTATGAATGTGCACCATTTCGACAATCTTGCACTCATTTGTGCAGTAGCTTCGAAGCTCGTATTTCCTCGAAAAAGAACAACTCACAAGGAATGTCATCGATTCCGAGGCCTCTGCCATCGTTCAATGAGCGGCAACTAGCAATATCGAGGGTTCACTTCATCGAAAACCACGCTGTTATATATATATATATATATATATATATATATATATATATATATATATATATATATATATTATATAACGGATTGAAGAGATTTTGTAAGTTTATTAATATTTAATTATTTACTTATATATTTTCTGAATGGTCGCGCAGTGCCAGCTTCAAATGTTGAATCTCTGCGATTTGCGTTCGCGGGTTGTCGCTTTGCACAATCAGTTTCACAAAGATGCGATTGGGGCCCATTTCCATGTCCGCATCGATTTTGTCTTCTTGACGTCTGATTGCGGATTTGTCCCTTTCTTCCGAAGGCTTTGACACGTTCATACAAACCAACGGAAATGAGGTACGATCTAATCTTCGTTGACTGGCTACGTTTCGAAACGGCATTTCTCGTTCCATCCTGAAGCGTATAATATCTCTCTCTCTCTCTCTCTCTCACACACACACAGTACAAAGCTCACAATAGCTGAGTTAAGCCAGGCTTCTCCTTTTTCCAACTTAGTCTTCCTGGGCGTACTTGAGTTGATAACCAAACTTTATTTAACCAAAGTAGCTAGAAGCTGAAATACCTTTTTAAAGGTATACAATTATTTGACCATCAGCACAAATATAAGCAAAATAAAACCCGTATGAAAAACGTATGCTTCACTGCCACATAATCATATGATTAGTTACGTGTGGGCTGTAGAAGAAAAATAGAACGCCAGTTCCTAATGGATTATATCGGTATATACAAACTTTTTTAATTTTGTTGGAAAAGTTCTATCAACCATAACATTAAATTAAAACAATGTGTCTTGATTTATAAACAAGACGTTTGCTGCATTGGGTTCATCAAATTTCATTTCAATTGATGATTGCTTCTACAACTTCCATTCTTCCATAACAACGCAATAACGAAGAAAAAAATAAAATGTATATCAGGAAATTGACAAATGTATGAACATCTGTTGTACATTATCATTAACATTCCAATATTATAACTAAAATTAAATGTCACCACAGAAAGTGAAATAACAAGCAGATGTTGAGAATTAACACTGTTCATATCAATAGCTTTCGTCAATAGTATTCCACATAACAGAGTTCATTAATACTTCATATGGCTGGACCTGCGTAGACATTGATCTGTCTTTAATTATGCATCCGATAAACAACTTATTGCTAGTGAGTCAACTCACAGTATAAATTGTTTATTGAGTGTTACGAACCTAGTAACATATAAGTTCAAACATGACCAGAAGGATGTGCACTATCGTTTCGCGCTTACTGGCGACTCATCAGTTTGGGTCGGTATTGCGCAATTTAACCACTATGCATTTGGGCGGGGATTGTGAGAATATAGGACAATGCGACTTCAAAGCCAACTCACTCTTTATAATATAGGCCTACCGAGTCTGTAAAGGGTACCAAAACTATGGTTACCGAAAAGGTAAGTGATGCTAAAATCCAATGAATCAGAGAGCTACAAACCATAGTGAATGTGAACTAAATCTAATTATCATTCATAACCGCGTTGGAAATCAGCGTTTTCGGCCAAAGAATACATTTTGGAAGTTGTACAATTAAACGATCATGGATTACGCAGGCAGTGATATAAACACCAATCTCATTATATACATTTCTCAGTATAGACTAAGCATGCATCCAGTAAACCGGTTTCGTCCTTGATGGGAGCTATTCAATTACTGTCCAGAATTTGCCGCGGACAGGGCTCGAAAATGAGCGCACCTGCTTCGGAGACCTTGGCTCAAAACAATGAGCCACTCCGTCGCAGTGTGGCAACATGTAGACTGGACTTCATTATTGTCGTGATGGTTTGTGCGCCTGTATACCGCATTTGGCTTTCATACTGGCGCAAATGCGCGTTTAGCTTGTCCTATAGCAAGCAGACCACAAAATGAAACGTCAAACTGAACCAGTCTCAACTCCTACCGTGAATGGACAATCTGGTGTTATTTAAAAGCCCATGCATGCTATGAGTAGGCGGCAATGCAGCAGCGGAATGCGATTTTGGTTTAATGCTTTGTAATAGTGGTAGTGGTGTGTTGGAGGTTCAAAACAATACACCGTCGACAGAAGGTTTGAAATTACCATAAAATCACACTTGATGACACCACGCCAAGAAAGAAAACTCAAGACTGTCTAGTGTGAAGAAAAAGTCGGCAAGCAGTGCCTAAGGGAGCCATACCCTTGATATAAGAACAGACACACACACACACAAACACAGATAACTTCAAAACGAAGCTAGCGCGTTAATTTTGGTCGGTTTTTAGATCAGAAGTTATTTTAAGAAATCTATTTAAAGAACAAATAACTGCACAATTGTATTTATTAACCCTTGTGTAGCAGCCTAAATGCTAGTCTAAAGTGCACATGAAATGTTTACCCCACATACCAAAATATTACGTTAGAACTTGTTTATCTTGCAATGAATGTGAGAATTCATATACGTGCACGTATTTACGTATGCGTGAGAATGTGTGCCTGGTTGAAAGAATGAAGAAATTAATGCCTGCAAGTATGTGTGAGTGTATATATATATATATATATATATATATATATATATATATATATATATATAGAATAGTGAAGACTTGAAATGTAAAATGAATAAACATATTTCAGGCATACAAGAATGCGATGTATTGAGACAAACGTTATGCGCTTAGACTGGTCAGAATCGCAGAGAAGCAACATTACATCTAAAACCAGGTTTCAGTTGCCGAACTTGAAGTAAACGTGAATCAAACTGTGCTACACAGTCAAACAGCTTGCCACATTCCTGTCCGTGATACGCGCTGACGCATTTCAACATTCCGTGGACGTCAACATGCCACACGACGAGAAACTGACCAGCGAGGCTTACGCGAAATGAGTAGTTTTGAGCAAACTGCACATGCAAAGATTCTATCCAGCCACGAACATAGCGTTACTTATAGCAATATTGGTGTAAACTATTACTTTTATTAGAGAAACAAACATTACGTGGCAATAAGCATGCATTACAAAGTGGCTAAATACAATACAGTTACACTAGGCAATTTTCTCTCCAACGGAACACGACTCCACTGTACCATCTAGAAGGCAATGGGAAAAGTTGGATTAAGCACACACATCATACCAAGACACATAGGAAGAGGGAACCCTTACCTGGTGAGGCACGCGAAAAGCGCTTGTGTGCACACACAGACACACACAAACATACAAAAAATTCCCTAAAGGAAAAATTGACTAACCAAGTTACATTAGTTAGTATATAACTGAAAATTGTGTGTAGTGTAGAGTGCGGCAGGATAGCTCAGTGGTTAGAGCACCAGATTCCGAAGCAGACGTGCCCAGGCTCGTATCCTGTCCGCGGCAAATTCTGGCCAGTACTTGATGAGTTCCCAATAAGGACGAAACCGGTCTACTGGATGAATTGCCTTTTCTACTCTATAAAATTCTTAGTTTATACTGACATATGTAAGTAATTAATGGATCAGGTGTTTATATCAAGACGGCAACCTTGATTATAACAATTGTTATCACCACCCGCGCAACCAATGTTCGTTTAATTCCCAATTTATTCTTTAATTCAAGTTTGCGAGCTTGAAGTAAACACCAATCCCAATGTATTTAACCAGTCGTCGAACAACACAGCAAAACTACCGCCAGTCGCACCGATTTACATTTAAATCATGCACGAACTTCTTTTGTTAATTAAGCTGAGGATTAAAAATGTTGCGTAAAACAACCTTAGCACTGAGTAACACTTTGAATTCCATCAGATTTTTACAAACAAGGTTCAGCTTTCGCGGAAACGTTCTCAAATATGCCAACGGTGCGTGGTCCAAATTATTTTTGAATTCTTTGATTTAGTAACTGGCTAGTTCGGCCGGCATGGCGCATCGCGCAGCAATGTTTCTTGCATAATTAAGTCATGTTGGCCTGTGCGATTGCAAGTAAATTATCCTTCACAGGCGCTCTTTTGTATAAAAAAACATTTTTATTGGGTGTACGAGAAGTTAGATAGTTAACTTCTTCGATGGTGAGTCCCATTTAAAAGGCGCGCTGCCAAATATCGTCTATTGGTTGGGTTCGGCTCTTTTTATCATCTATGCTTACGCTTCCAGTTTATTAATCATCGTCGTCATAAACATAATCATCATCATCATCATCATCATCATCATCATCATCATAATCCTCATAATCATCATCATGTCCAACCACACAAAAGTCAAAAGTGACTAATTTTTTACTGCAATATAACCATAAGGAGTGAAAAAAGTATATAAGTGAACTTAGACAAATTATTAGTGATATTTGCGAAAGAGAGAGAGGCAGAGAGAGAAGGAATACCTAGCTACTACGAGTAAATTTGCGAACTTGATATAAAAACCTGACCCATTAACTTTTTAATTTTGCCAGTATAAACTGAGAATTGTAAAGTGTAAAAAATTTAATTCATCCCGTAGACCGGTTTCGTCCTTATTAGGAACTCATCATTTCATTTCCAGCCACACAAAAGTCAAGTGACTAATGTTTCACTGCCATATTAGGAACTGGCCAGAATTTGCCGCGGACATGGCCCGAACCTGAGCACGTCTGCTTCGGAATCAGGTATTCTAACCACTGAGCCACCCTGCCGCACCAAAAAGCCTCAAAAGACAAACAGGAAGCGAATAAAAGATACATCATCCATCTTGCAGCCGGACACTATTATTTTTTATATCGATAACTCCATCGCGCTATATCGTACTGTCACTAATTGGTTACGTGGAAATCTGTGTCAGTGAAACGGCAAATTGTATTCAGTAGAGGAGACTACAGATTTATGATGAATTGCCTTTTCTACACTATGCAATTCTTAGTTAATACTGACTAATGTATGTACTTAATGGATTAGGTGTTTATATCAAGTTCGCAACCTTGATTATAATAAATGGTATCACCGCCCGCGCAACTAATGTTCGTTTAATTATACCTTGTGTAATTTTGGCATGCTGTACATTTTAGCCTCGCGCGTGCCCACTGATTTTGCTTGGTTGTTTTCTAAGACTGTTGTACCTACTTGATTTATAAGAAATGCAAACCTACATACATGATGTTAAATGATTCTCCGATAAGGAACAAAATAATATATGTATATTTACCAGTATACATGCGCAAGTTGTCGATCGACCAGATGGTTAATTACTCGAATGAGAGAACATTGCAACTTAAACGCCTGTTTTAAATCAATTGGTGAATACACGTCTGCTATTGCGCAACATATCATCGAAAAATCGCACGTATGTTCTCCAGACGTAGCATTGAAAGTAATTACTAAATGCAAAAACAAAAGGGAGCTAGCCACATACGAAGCCTTATGGATACACAAATTGCAGCTGGATTTATGCAAGCAGAAGAAGCACGTACAAGCATTAAGCTTGAACTGGATGTGATGCACGCAATTGATTGGTTTCCGTTTTTCACACTCTCTCTAAGTTCACATATTTCTATCTTGTTTTGCTTTCTATATATATAAAGATATGTTCATTAGTAGATATTTGAGAAGACAATGCGAAAAGAAAGTTTCCTTATATCTGATAAATTTCTTTTTGTTTTTGCACACAGGAAGGGTACCATGAATATATATATATATATATATATATATATATGCATATATATATATATATATACATATATATATACATATATATAATATATATATATACATATATATAATATATATATATATATTTTTTATAATAGGAATGGTCTTTATCTCAAGCGCACAACGTTGATTAAAAGAATTACTATATAACTGTTTTATTACTTGTTTAAAATTATTGTTATGATAGGATTTGTGAAAAAGGCATTCGATGGGCAATGCCGAAAAATCGAGAAAAGCTCTGACGGGAATACAATGGTATTTGTCACAAACAAAGCTCAGGTCCTTATGAAATATGGTGTCGCGCACAACATTTCTTTTAAACAGAACTTCGGAATGAATTATTGCAGAAATGTAGTGAATTCGGCATACTGTTACCATCACATCAAAAAAGAGGTAATAAATCAAGTAGCTCACATTTTGTTTGCAAATGCTTCTTTAAAATTTAACGTTATCCTTAAATTTTTCAGATTCACAGTTACATTTCAAATAAATGATAATGGTATCTCTTGTGCTAATTTCCATTTGGCAAGCTGATGATATGAAATGTATGGGGGATTTTAAAGTTTAGGCGCATACCATAGACTGCAAAAAGGGAAAAATTAGATATTGTTTGTGCTGGAGAACTACTAGATATGCAGAGTGAATAAGGTGTTGCGCACCTAGCAACAAAATAGTTCAGTTGTGACAAGAAGGATAAACCAAAGACAGCATGAACTGAAAGTATAATCTCACGTGCACATTCGTTTCGTGCTTACTCGCGACTCATCAGTAGGAGCCGGTGTTACGCTCATTACCCACTATATATTTGGGTGGGTATTATGGGAAAATATGATTGTATTAGTTCTCCGCCACAAACAGTATTTTTGATTTAAGTACATTTTAAAAGATGTATGGTTTTTCACAGTGCTGTCCTTCTTCTTGTTGTGGATTTGACCGCATTTTCTTATATATAAGGTGAGAAAAGCTCACATGGTTGCTAATGTGAATTTAAATAGGCATTATGTATATATATATATATATATATATATATATATATATGAGGTGTAGACGGGTAGATATATGCTTTGATATTTATATATACATATAAATTGTGAGTAAAATTAGTATATATACTATACACTCAAGGAGAAATTGTAAGTGGTTGAATTTCAAAGAACCCATTTCAATTGCTTATAAATATCTACATATATATATACATATATATATATAGGGGTATATAGATAGACAATAAAAGAGATATATAAATATTATCAAAAGCATTTTGACTGATATAATTTATCCATTGCGGGACTCACAGTGTATGCTTGTATGAGATTCATATTATATATATGGTATATACACGTGTATATATATATAAATATATATATATATCATGAATATATAGATATTTATAAAAGATGTGGGAAGAACCCACATGGTTGCTTATATGCTTATCTATATATACATAGATAGCGTGTGGACGTATGTATAAATGGATATTTTATAAGATGTGGGTGTGTGTATACATAAATATAAATAAGTAAAAATAAAATTTAAATATAAAAGATTGCTAATTTTATATATATGTATGTTCGTATATATATAGTGTATATACGTAGGTATAGATATATATATATATATATGAAGGATATATAGATATTTATAAAAGATGTGGGAAGAACCCACATGGTTGCTTATATGCTTATCTATATATACATAATATATAGCCTATGGAATTATATGGATGTTTTTTTATAAGAAGTGAGTATATATGTAATTATGAATAAGTAAATAAATATACAATTTATTATATAGGTATATCCGACACAGATATTTTAATGGAGAAACTAATTTATATAGGATATGAGTATTAATGTGTATTTGGCTGAGAGACGATTTCGTTAGTGTAAACTCCGTATTCGGTCTTGTCAAAACGATAGAATAATACTCTATAGACTTTCAATAGTTTTTTAATCACTGCTATAACCGATTGCAAGCTGGATGAAATTTGGTGAACTGGGGGGCATGTGAGGATTACTGCAATATTGAATTCAAAATTTGTTGATCTTTCTATGCGTCCGGAACAGCAATTAAAATATAGATATCAGTGAAAGGCGTGTTTATCAATACATTAAGTGTACTTATAGTTATTCAATTAATGTAACTTTAGTAAAATACACATGTTTATAGATATCCTGTCCGCGGCAAATTCTGGCCAGTACTTGATGAGTATCCAATAAGGACGAAACCGGTCTACTGGATGAATTGCCTTTTCTACACTATACAATTCTTAGTTTATACTGACATGTAAGTAATTAATGGGTCAGGTGTTTATATCAAGACCGCAACCTTGATTATAATAATTGTTATCACCACCCGCGCAACCAATGTTCGTTTGTTTATAGGTAGTTGTGTGCGCAGAGGGGGACAGGAATAGGTTTTTGTACACATTTGAGTATTAGAGACTAGGTATGAAGACCGGATATTAGGAAGACAATTAAAAAATACTTTTAGAATTGAAATAGGTATAAATATATCTGTTTTGAATGAGGATACCACATTTGTCACAAGTTGTGTTTTACTCCTGTGCGTATTGTGTCAACCCTGAAGATGAGATTAGAAATGAGATCTCGAAATATTGGTCAAGGAACAATGGAAAATCTTGATCCAACGTCATTTTCAGACAATCAGCTACTTGAAGGCTTAAAGAAGAGGGGACAAGTGAGAACCCATCAATTGAGGCCAAAAATTACATCATCTGAAGATGAAGGACGTTCAAGATTTTACCGACCTATGAGTGCTACCAATTGTCCCGCACAAGCAAAATGCCGTCAAATCCACAAACAGTATTTAACTGTTATGAATTTAATTGAATGGTATCATGACTACCGCTAAATGAAATAACTGATATAGATCAAGCCCAAAGTGTTTGTGATATCATGTACCTTTTCTGTAACCATGGTGTTGGCATCGGGTACTGACATCATAGTCACAGGAGACGGTATTACCCCATTTACTCACCATATATTTGAGTGAGTAATTTTCCGTCCTATTCCTCCGCATTCCTCACCAAAAGTAAATGGCGTAATACCGGCTTCTAATAATGAGTCGCCAGTAAGCACGAAACGAATGTGCACGAGATTATACTTTCCGTTCATGCTGTCCTTGGTTTATCCTTGTGGTCAGATTTGAACTAATTTCTTACTAGGTGTGCAATAACAAAAAAATTTATACTAATGACAAAAGTCATAGTTTATGCATACCGATTATTAAAAAAAGAGTGATTTATGAGGGCAAGGATCCAGTTATACACAAAATGTTAGTGATATTTACTAGAAAGAGAAAAGGAGAGAGAACCTAGTTACCATGAGTATATTTTCCTAGACAACACACAGAAATGAAGCAAATTAAACATTTACACAACACCATTATGGCCAAGTCAGCTTTAAGCCATGACAACATGCTGACAGACGAGCGGGTCCCATATTACTCAATTTGAATTCAATTTAATTGAACTGTTTCTGCCATTTAAAAATCTGTTCTTGTCCACCTTGTTTCTTACGCCAATCTGGCGCTGGATGAGAATTGAGACGCTACACAAAACGTGATCGAACCCACGCAGGTCATTGAGCCTTACTTATTTTTCTAACGAGGAGCACTTATTGGTTGTTCGAAAATTACGTCTACGGATTTCAACCTTGGTTAATCGCTGTTGGTAACCTACATGTGCTATGATTCTTAAACGTTGTGCGAATACTGGTAACCATCGAAATTTAACTCTAAGAAGCCAAGTCTCACTAGCGTATGGTAAAACTGTGCGTACAGATGCACTGTAAACACGACCATTAAGACAGAGTGAAATACTCACGTTTCTTTAATTATGGAGAAGGCTCGATAAAGCTGTTCTAGCTTCGCGATTCCCATACTCATCACGTCACGCACATTATCCGAGCTAATGCAAACCGCGCCCCGTCTCCCTTAGACAGCGCAATTATCTTCGGGTCAAAGCCAATCTAACCAAATAATCAATAGCGCCAAATGTTCATTGAATGAAAGTTTTTTTCTTCGAAACTGGGTTAATTGAAATTACCTGATCTGCGTTTTGACTAACGCAGCTTTTATTGTTCCAGCAGTTTTCTTGTCTTGAGATATTTCGGCTACCTTTATCGGTAGCCTTTTTCAGTTGGTGCATCCTTACAAGTTTAACAAATAAAACTAATGAAGCAAACGCGGATGGACTAACTGAAGAAGGCTGCCGAGATATGTCGTTAAAGAAAGAAAACAAATGGAACAATATAGACTGTGTTAGTCAAAACGCAGATCAGGTAATCAATAGCGCTGCTGGTTTTGGGTAAAAAGCGAATTAACTCAGCACGAGACAGTAAACAATAGGGTATTATTTGATGTATCCTACCAAAAACAAAACGATAACATCTAGCATTCAAAAAAGCGTTTTGCCAATCTAAAAATTGAAACATAGCATAAAGCGCAATGATTTGTTATCACTTTACAAAGCATATGCACCACTTCAAAACAAAATAGTTACAGATAATCAAATTTAACTATCAAATCCACCAACAGTCTATTCACTGTGCAAATCTGAACAGCAACAAGTATGTGTCACGAATGACATTCAATCGAAAAGTTGACATGGAAGAAATGCAAACAACAACACAAATGGATATATATATATATATATTCTAAATTTTTATTGCATTAAAGTATTACGCAGTATACTTTTAGGAAAACAATCTAATAATCGAAATTATTGTTATTGTGCATCAATTTCCGACTTAATAGTTTTTTCATTAAATATACTATATAAACAGAACCAGCTAACTAAATAATACTAAAAACAAATCAGTAGTGCACAGGACTAAGAAGAACAGAACTGAAAATTAGCATTAAAAAATGGTTTTTATAAAGATTTCACCAGCATCCAGTCAGCTAGCTAATTATCTTAACTACAAATAATTTTAAGCACAAAGCAGAGTTTTTCTGATTTGCACAGGTAAACAATGAAGCAAACACTTTTTAAAAGTTTCAAGGCTGTTGAAAATAACAAATAGACGAATAATAATAATAATAATAATAATAATAATAATAATAATAATAACATTAATAATAATAATGCCAACATAGGATCTTATAGTAAGGGAATGTTATCTGAAATACAGTTTCAAATAGCTGATAAAAACCAACAGATTTTTGTCATTTAGGAAACAAATATTCCTTCGTGATGATTACCCAGTGAAAGCAGCAGAACGTGTAGTGAGATAAGTGACAAGAAGAGCTGACGCAAAACCTCAATAAGACCAAATCGCAGGCCACACAGTTCGTACTGGCTCGGAGAAGAAACGGTAAGCAAACGCCTTAAAAGCAATCAGCAATAGGCTCGTAGATACGACAGTACGTGTGACTGACGGTAGTTTTGATATGTTATTTGACGACTGGATTAATACAAAGGGATTGGCTTTTACCTTAAGCTCTCAAACTTGATTTGAATAGATGTTACAACTGCCAACGCAATTATTCATTGTTTAATTGTATTGCCTATATATATATATCTGTGGCGAAAGCTGCAAGCAGTTAATGTTCGTGACTGCATAGAAATTGTGCAGCCGACATTTCCAGCCAAATTCAATGTATGCAAGACTGCTAGAGGTGAGAGCCGCATATCTTAATTTGATTTCCATATATATTCAATGCGGTTCGATTCTCGCTAGTCAGTTTGCCGTCGTACTCTGATGATGATCATAAAAGGTCGAAACGCGTCAATGCATTGCGACTGGCGGTAGTTTTGTTATGTTGTTCGACGACTGGTTCAATACAATGGGATTGGTGTTTACTTCAAACTCGCAAACTTGATTTAAAGAATTGTTACCACCACTCGCGCAATAAATGATTATTTTATTGCTCAATTATGCAAGTCATATCTTCAATGTAGACGACACAGAACTTCCTAACCACCATATTCGTGCAGACTACATTGTGTATTGCTGTGAGTAGGCATAGCCTTTTTGTAAACAAATCATACGCATAAAAGCTAACAGTGGAGCAGTTATGGTTCGCATTGATAGACAACTCTGAACGTGAATAATGTACAAAATACTTTTCACTTAGACTGCGTGTTAGTTGGTGGTCCAACACTTGGTGTGTTTTTGAAAAAGTCGACCGACGTGCCAATCAAAATATTAGTCAACAAATCGCCTACAAGAATTGTGGGTGAGCTTGTGATAAATCGTTCATCAGAAAAGAAGGTAGCATAACTAGCTTTGTGCATTATTTGAAAAATATTTCTTTTCGATACGACACCACCCGAGTACACGTTGTATCTACAGTTCTAGGATGACATATTAGAGATCTGGAATCATGCTGATGATGATGACATGAGAAATTTCTCAATTTTATCCAATCAAACGAGAAAAGCAAAATTTGCGATAGCAACAGAGTCATCCGGTGAACTACAGTTTTGGATTTCAAATTAGAAATGGTAAGAAATTAGAAAGAGACATTTAAAGAAAAGATACTCACTTGGCGATCCCTCTTAATTTTAAGTCAAATCACCACTATCGAATGGAAATCTGTATCTTAACAATGAGAAGCCTTACATACGCAGGCATAAAACATGGGATTGGATTTAGGCAGACTGCGATAAACAGTCAGTGATAATAGTTGCCCTCATAATATAACGGAAACAACAGCGGCGGATCCCGAAAGTATACTTAATCCTGAGTCGAGGTGCGTGAAATCAGCCAGAGTGAAGGAAGATCGTAGAGTCGTGATATAATCTGACTCAAATCCAGGCAAGAAAGCAAAATAAATCGCATAGAAATACGATATACGAGCATTTAAAAAATCCTCCACCACGTCAAGTAAACTTTCCAACGAGAAGGAGCAAATTAAACGGCCAAGTACATCATGAATAGGTACATTCCGTGCGAGGACAGAAAGCTCAAGTTCAGGCGTCCTAAATGTAAAAAACATTTATAGGAGCACCGACTACTCACGCCAACGCTGCGACTGCAGAATGAAGATCTAGACACAGTTGACAGGTTTACATATCTTGGGAGCTCTATCATTAGCTTAGGCAATATGTCCGACGAGGTGAGAATGAGAATCGCGAAAACTAGAGTAGCTTTCTCGAACCTTCGCCATTTATTGAGAAACGCGAGTATTGAACTCTGTCATATAGGTAATATTTACAATTCATGATGATGATAATGATGGTAATGATGATGATGATGCGTGAAATCGTGCACCAAAACAAGGCAAGAAGAGAGGACATAATACGTCATGGAACTATGAACATGTTAATAGATGACACAATGAAAGTGTCGTCTACTATATACTATGGTTGTTTTCGCCGTAATATTGATGCAGCTGAAGTAGATTGACAAGAGTGATTAGGGAATGCACTGAAATCAAATCACGAGATAGAATCGATTGGGAAAACAGCACTCAGGAATGTTATGAAGAGAAAATTACATGATACAGAATCGGAAACTAGGTTTATAAAAACAGATTATCCCTAACTTCGCAGTCAAGGTGTTCATTTGTGCAGTCAGTCTTCTTACTAAGTTTTCCAATCCGTCAGAAACCATTTCGTTAATCTTCACACAAATGCCTTCTGTTTAATCAATCATCTATAGGATTTTGCTCGTGTAAAGCGATCATCATCATCAACACCAACATCATCAACATCATGTCCAGCCATACAAAATCAAAAGTGACTAATGTTTAACTTCCATATAACCATAAGGACTGAAAAAGTATATAAATGAAAGCAGAATATTTTAGACAAATTATTAGTGAGATTTAGGAGAGAGGGAGAGAGAGAGATAAAGAGAGAGAGAGAGAAAGAGATAGAGAGAGAAGGAATACCTAGCTAATAGAATAAAACACTTATTAATGAATATTCATGTTAACTAACGACTTCCTTCACAATATTGCATTTCAGCAGGTAATTTTCTAAAACTTTTGTTTGTCATTCCATTTATTTAATGCCAACTTTTGACTATTTTACACTAGCACTATTTTGCAACTAGTGTACCGATAATACTTGCCTTTCCCAAACCATGGAGGTCACCTATATGTTCGGAATATCACACAGATGAAATGAAAGAAGTAACCAGACGCACAGAATGTGGAAATTGGCTTATAATAACCGTAGTATTATCTGCAATACTCTATACGTGCATGCAAATACATTTAAATGAGGACATTGAAGTTATAAAAACTCACTTGCATGATAAGTGTACATTTACCTTTTTCTCGAGTTGCACTCCGATTTGTTTGCATCTGCTGTCTACAACTCGGAGCGCAACTCGAGAAAAAAGTAAATAATCTATTCCCTGTCGTGCAGCATGCTTCTTTTAAAGTGTCCATTTATTCAAACATCAGCTGTTTTAATAGGATGAAGTTAAATACACTTAAATGAGCATATGTGTGCATCTAATCATGTTTAATAGAGACCATATTTTTACTTGTTTTATTGCATGTCTAAAATTCTCGTGAAGTGCCGAAATGCCGGGAAGAAAAGCATTTCCGGACCTAACATAATTGAACAATTATTGGTTGCGCGGGCGGTGATAACGGTTACTATAATCAAGGTTGCGAACTTAATATAAACACCTGACCCATTAATTACTTGCATATGTCAGTATAAACTAAGCATTGTATAGTGTAGAAAAGGTAATTCGTCCAGTAGCCCTGTCCACGGCAAATTCTGGCCAGTACGTGATGAGTTCCCAATTAGGACGAAACCGGTCTACTATGTGAATTACCTTTCTACACTATACAATGCTTAGTTTATACTGAAAAATGTATTTACTTAATGGTTCAGGTGTTTATATCAAGACCGCAACCTTGATAATAGTAAATACGTGGCAACTTGATGCATAAACAGCTCAGGTAGCAGTTAAATGTCCAATCGCGCACAGCATTTCTCTCAAACATACATAAATAAACACATATTTATACACACATCTCCAAAGAGACAAACATGCACACATGCATACATACAAACATACTCATACACATACACACATACATAAATACATTCATATATACATACATACATACATACGTACATACATACATCCAAATACATGTATACATACACGCATGCATACATAAAAACATACTCATACACATACATATATACACACACACTTACATCAATACATACATACATACATACTTACATCCATACATGCATATATATATATATATATATATATATATATATATATATATATATATATAAAGCTAATACTGTAGCAGAGTACTCAACAATAGAAGTAATAAATTCCAATGGCGAATGATGGAGAAAATTCCGTTACCAATCTAAGACGCTAATGATACTCATCATCATCATCATCATCATCATCATCATCATCATCATCATCATCATCATCAAAATCATCATCATCATCATCATCATCATCATCATGTCTAGCCATACAAAAGGCAAAAGTGACTAATGTTTCACTACCATATAACCACAAGGAGTGGAAAAAACGTATATAAGTGAATTTAGAAATTTCCGGCACTGCAACTGGCGAATCCTCGCTACTCAAGCTGACAATTTAAAAAAATCGTATCGATATTGCCTCAACACCGCAGCTCTGTTTGATGTGAACTCAGGTCATGCTTTACTGTGCAGTGCGAACTGAAAAGTGACGGAATGAGCAAGCGAGCCTGACGCAGAGTGCACGTTTCTGGCTCCTTTACTCAAATTTGACTGCTGACGCCGTAAACGCAAATTCTTCGGGCAGACTAGGCGCGTCAGCCTTGTGTATCAAACTATTCAGGAGAAGGAATACTCAGGAGCTAAAACATTCACTACTCCCGCTTAGAACAAGCGCACTAGGACTCTTTCATGGACGACTCTTTACCAAGAATATGAAAGGCGGCATGAGGTAATACAGAGGGAGGCACAATTTTCTTGTCCAGTTTTGACGCTGGTGTTAAGCGTTCAATAGAAAGCGTAGTCCATTGGACAGCATAACTTCTGTCAATCACAAAAAACAAACTGCATTGGAGACAGATCGTTGTGGAAAACCCGGACGACGAGGACAAAAAATTGACCCATTAAAGGGCCGATTTTGACGCTAGTTTATTAGGACGCATAGCTCCAGGTTATCCTAAAGCACACTGCAACGATGAAGCCACCTCCTTAATTCCGCAGACGAACACGAAGCTTTTCTTCGTTTATGCATGCATTCCATATTAAAAAAAGGAATAAGAGGACAGATTTGACAAAAATAATAAAAAAGGAGTCGTTGCAAACAACACAGATTCGAACACTGACCTGACCGAAGGTACCTCGTCCAATAAGATTGATAATTTCGTAGCGATCAGCCAGGACATTGCCATAACGCCATACAAACGACGGTGACTGTTGAGTTTGCTGTGCACCGACGCTAGCCTGCACACCGGCTCCGCTTGCAGCAGTTGTGACCATGGCGGCGTTGCCTTTTGACAACGTCGAAGAGCCGACCATCATCAACGTGGGAAGCTGTTGTGAGTGATTGGTCTCATGCTGATAGAACGGAACACTCGGGTGCTGATTCTGGTGCATCTGACGAGAAGGATGCTGCTGTTGGTGTGTGTTGGTTCGACCGGTTGCCGCGTCTTTCATAGCACTGCCAATCTGTTGATGAGCAAGAGGGAAGGGTTGCTGATTCTGATTCTGCTGTTGGTGATTGTGCACGTTATGATGATGACTGTAGGATTGTGTTTGTCCGTGTGGATGACCTGAACTCGACAATTGATTTTGATACTGAGCAACGTGCAACTGATGGTTGGACAGCGGGACTGGAAAATGCTGAGCAGACGTTTGCTGGTTATGACTGCTTAACACCTGGTAATGTTCAAACGCCAAGTAGCGCAAAACGCAGTAATTAAAACAAAAACACGTTAACATGTTACTACACTGTGTGTGTGTGGGGGGGGGTAAGATGCATTGATGGATGTTTTAGAGTTGATTAAGAGTCAACAATTTCATTTTTTTGAAAGGAGGTGACATAACTATTCAGGTGGTCTGCATACATGCATTAATAGACATCCAGGTTTTCCGCAGAATTTATTTCCTGGATGGTCTATGCCTGTCTCTAGTCAACGGATAAAAGTTCAGAGTTCTCCAGACTGAAGGTGCCCGGGTCTGGAGAACTTTATGACCCGACGAATTCGCCATTTGCTGTCGGTGAGTGAGTTTTTGGATCTGGCAATAAGAACTCGTCGTTAGAAAAGCAAATGTCTCCATCAACTTCGTTGGCTCGGAAACGTTTTGCGTATGCCCTCATTTCGATTGCCCCATAGAGCTCTGTTCTCTCATCCAGCACCAAATTGGCCTAAAAAACAAGGTGGGCAGATTTTGACATGGCAGAAATAATTGAAGTCACTTACATCCAACTTGGGTAGTATAGGACCCACTCGTCTGCCAGAATGGGGTCCACGTGCGCATCATAATTCTTGGTTAGAAACCCTTAGCGATATGGCATCGAAACGAGCTCAGTGGCGAACTTGTTGAAGATGTCTAGTAGAATAATCTACGTAACTTTCTTTTCTTAGTAGGGCAAAGTTAGCTGCGAGGTTTGGTTTTTTATGACGAGATACAGTGAAATCCGCAAGGAAGCTGTATTGCTCATGTCGTCTTGCCCGAATGCTAACTGGGCCATAATGGTGTTGTGGAGAGGAGAGGTTTAGTTTGACTCATTTCTGTGAGTTGTCCTGATAAATCTACTCGTTGTAGCAAGGTATTCTCTCTCTCTCTCTCCCTTCCTCCCTCCTTCTCTCTCTCACCCTCTCTCTCTCTCCCTCCCTCTCTCTCTCGCTCTCTGTCTCTCTCCCTCTCTCTCTCTAGTAAATCTCCCTAATAATTTGTATAAATTCACTTATATACTTTTCTTCACTCCTTATGGCTATATGGCAGTGAAAAATTGGTCATTTTTTACTTCTGTGTGGCTGGACATGATGATGGTGATGAGTGAGTTAAAATTAAGATCCGATCGCAATCCAAATAGAGATGGATAATGCAATTAAACTAGATAGATGCAACCACTATGCTTATGGATGATTTGTTTTAGTCTCTCCTGTAAATCTCACTAATAAATTGTCTAAATTCACTTATATACTTTTTCTTTCCACTCCGTATGGTTATATGGCAGTGAAACATTAGTCACTTTTGACTTTTGTGTGGCTGGACATGATGATGATGATGAGTGAGTTAAAATTAAGCTCCGACCGCAATCCAAAGAGAGATGGATAATGCAATTAAACTAGATAGATGCAACCACTACGCTTATGTATGCTTTGTTTTAGTCTCTACCGTAAATCTTGGTAATAATTTGTCTAAATTCACTTATATACTTTTTCTTTCCACTCCTTATGATTATATGCCAGTGAAACATTAGTCACATTTGACTTTTGTGTGGCTGAACATGATGATGATGATAGAGCAAACTAACTAAACTAGGCCGACTCACGCAGGGAACCCACCGAAAATGAGATTAGACAAAATTTATGCACAAAGATGCACTCTCGAGTTTCGCCCAGTGCGTCAATCTCTCCCAACTGTAGCTTTTCTTAAACCACTCAGCTGCTTTCGATTTTGTTTGATGCATTACCTTTTAGCGTGCTATGCTGAATGATGGAGTCCAAAACAAACGTGTTTGATGCTCCGTATTCGTAATGAAATGAGTCTTCTTATGAACTGCAGTGTTCAAAATGGACGTGTCATCGGTCCCAACCAGTTCGATTGCATTCCCGATGTGGTGTCTGCTGAGATCACCGCAACAAATCCAGGTCTGGAGATCTGAGGTGATGGCTAACGATGCTCTTCTGTAGGCAAAAAAAGAAGATTAGTTCTGGAGTAATTAATTGCTCCCCAGTGTCGATCCGGTATGGTATACACCGAAAACTGTTATTATAGCTAATAGTGATTCAAAGCCCAAGATAATGCTGAACAAAGCGTTCTTGTTGGTCGTCAGCGAAAGATCCCTGGGGACACCAGGCGGAACGGCTCCTGTCGAAATTTCTAGACGTATTATCTCTTGTACAGTGCCATCGGTAAATCACACAAACCACACTTTTATCGTCTACCAGTTTCAATAAACACCGACCCCGATTTAAATTTACATTCTCCTAAGTGGTGTGAAGTTATACGAAATACCTGAATCTTTATAACTATTAGGGCAAGTTAACTAGCTAACTATGTCATGACGAATTGGAGCCAAAAAGGGTAAATTATCATGAGGCCAAATTCCAGTTTTAACAGTTTAAAAACTAACCGATATTTGCGTCTGACCGGCGCCTCTGTGTGGAGGCAATTCCGGTGGACACTTATGCTGCGACGAACACGTTGCCACGGAAGAGTTGCCGGTGGCAGGCAAAGAACCCGCGCAGTTAGGAAAGGTAGGCGCGTTTAAATTTGTCATAGCAGGATTAGTTTTACGTGCCAGACTGGCCATCATTGAGCATTGATCGCAGTCACAACACGACGCAAGAGGCACGTCACCAGTTGCACTCGAGTGAAGTTGCTGCATTGAATTGTGGTCGGTGGACTGACAGGCCGCCGGACCAGACGGACAAACGTCCTGGCCATTAGTTAGTCCGTTCGGCGCCGCATGAGTGCCAGCACCGGAAGAGACCAGTTCACTAGCCAACTTCCGATCGCGCTTCTTCAATTCGTCCACAGTGCTAGCCTGCTCTCGTATGTGTCGCTTTCTCCTGTAGTAAACCTGGAATTTAAAAAGAGTTGCTTACATTTCACTTTAAAACATGACAAAACAGACAAATAAAGATATACGCGATGTTTAAAGCGACGTCACGTTATAGGAGAAAAGTGAACAATCATCCGTCAATTTAATAATTAGATACTGTTTGTGGCGGAGTATATATATATATATATATATATATATATATATATATATATATATATATATATATATATATATATAAAGAACACAAGGTCGCCCATTCCCAGTGATTGTTTGTATTCGGAGTTGAGCCAACTCAGATTCTCATTGTCACCGTTGTCGAATATCTGAGCAGCTGGTGTGGAAGTGGAATAAGAATCTACAAGATAGACGGCAAAGCTGGAGTCGTCCGAACGAGAGAAGTTTATGTCTGTGGATTTTGACTTTTTTAACAATTGGTTTTTGATGACTGCGAGATTTTTACGGAAGTTGACAGTTGTCCGAACATTTCTTTTGATGCCGAGCGCTTGTTCGTCGATTAATTGTTTAATAAGCTCATCGATTGTTGGGAGTGCGAAGGCTCGTGCAAGTGATGAAGTGCGTGATCTGAAATTACATGCAAAGTTGTCTCGCGATTGAAATAAGGTGCTCAATCAGTGATAGAGTTTTCTGCAATATCCAGAATTCGAGTATGCACCCATCACGGATCAGCAGATAAGGCGACCATTTTTATATTGCGCGACAACCGATTCATTATATATTCAATTTAATTTGTAGACTGGAAAAGAACACTAGGTCGCCCTATCTAGTGATGATATGTATTCGTCGTTTTCCTTCTCCTAGATAGTCTGTCAACCAAGGCTGATGAGCATTATTTGCCGAGATGCCAGTGGCCAAAGTTTCCTTCAGCAGCCGAAACTTGACCTTCGCGTCTGGCACGCTTGCTCTCATTCAGTCAGTACACATTTAAAAATAAAAGTTACCGTGTAGTTAAGCAAAACTCGAGGCTTCACATGAAACGGGATGATGGCTGTGTCCCTTTTAGACCCGGCAAGGTTCAAGCTACCATTCCCGCCGGTCGTCAGGCCGGAATTTCTATGGCTATGGGCTATATATACATATACATATATATATATATATATATATATATATATATATTTATCACGCAGAGCTATAGAAAAGCCAGGACTAATGTTTCACTGCCATATAATCACATAAGTGGTTCATGGTTATAAGTGGACTGTAAAAGAACACCAGGTCGCCCATTCCTAGCGAGGATGGTTTGTATTCGGAGTTTTCCTTCTCCTAGATAGACTGCCAACCAAGGCTGATGAGCACTATCTGCCCAGATGCCAGTGGCCAAAGTTTCCTTCACCAGCCGAAACTTGCCCTTCGCGTCTGGCACGCTTGCTCTCATTCAGTCAGTACACATTTAAAAATAAAAGTTACCGCGTAGTTAGGCAAAACTCGAGGCTTCACATGAAACGGGATGATGGCTGTGTCCCTTTTAGACCCGGTTAGGTTCAAGCTACCCTTCCCGACGGTCCTCAGGCCGGAATTTCTATGGCAATGGGCTATATATATGTATACAGTGTCTGTAAAAGATACTAGCACTATGACTATTGTGTCAGTACCCGATACCAAAATTATGGTACCGGAAATGTACATGATACAACACTTTGGCTGCATTGTCGGTACATGGTACCCACACGATGGATATCCATGTATGCTATAGTTCACCAAAACTGAGAATTACAACTACATCAGAACACCTTTTATTTCTGGCCTTGGTCATTCTTTTCATCGTAACAAACCATACACTGTTATTTAAAATGGAAGCTTTATTATCACATAACAACTCATAATGGAGGTAGTTACGTGTGAGCAGTAAAAGAACACTGGTTCACATTTACCTAGTAAGCATAGACTAATTAGCTTCAGTCTCCTTCTTCTCAGGTAGTTTACATTCTAAGGTTGGCGAGCACCATCATTCTCAAGCATCTGCTCGAGAAGCGTTCTGGACCAGTTTTCTGTAACAACCCAAGCCTGACTTACGCGTCTGACACACTCATTCCATCATAAATAATCGAATACTAAGTGTTGATTGCGAAATGAGATGGAGTGGTTGAATTTAGATATTACAGGTGGGGTTTGCGTCACATTTGCTGGTTCGACAAGCTTGGTTCTGTCAGTCGTCAGGAGGGGGCGGCAATGGCTACGGGCCCAATACACCGTAAGTAATGTAAATCTGGCAATAGTTGGTATATTGAAGCAAAATTTTATAATAAAATCGTCATTACGCAATTTACTTTGCTGATTTATATATGGTCGAAATAATAATTATACACTAATAGAAGATTAGAGCGATAACAACGGGAACTAAAAATAGCACAATTTCAAATCAAAATAAACAATCTTTGATGACCATGGGAGGTAGAAACGCGTCAGTGCGTTGTGGCTGGCGGTAGTTTTGTTATGTTGTTCAACGACAGGTTAAATACAATGGGATTGGTGTTTACTTGAAGCTCGCAAAATTGATTTAAAGAATTAAGGCACCTCGTTTATATTGTTGTAAGTCCTGATTAGATTGACCGACATTTTGACAACCGGTCGCGTCTCTGAATGTCTGTATAACTGTGTCTGTTGCCGTTTCATTTGCGACATCCGGTCACTCGCTTCGCCTAAAGAGTTATGATTTGAAGGAATCGAGTCACGTTGACTGGCCGGTGAGTTGTGAACATGATGGTGTGCCATCGTCTCGCCACGTTGAAGAGATGAGGGATGTCCAGCGGGTGCTCGTTTGGCTACGCCGTGATCTGCTGCATCACTGCAAGAATTGCTTGACAGAGATGAAATCATATTGGTTGTTGTCACGGCGGTGGTGGAGGCTGACGACGCACTGTCCGAAGACACGACGGCGTAGACAGGGCTGGATTCACTGCCATGAGCATAGGAAGTTCCAGGCGGTGGAGGGATCGGAGGAGGCATTTTCTTCTGATAATAACAGTTATGATGCATTGAATGATGATTGTGATGATGATGATGTAGCGACACTCCGCTCATTGGAAGACATTTTGCACACGAGCAAGCTGAAGGAGTGTTGGATACACTGCAGGGTGGTTTACCGTCAGCTAAGGCGGAAGAGCCAAAATTTGAAACCGTAGTCGACGTCGCGGTTACCATTGCAGCTGCAACGATATGGTTGGTGGTAGGCACAGTGGAATGGGCACCAACGCCGCTGCCACCTCCGTTGCTGGAGGCTGTCGACATGTTGTTGGATTGCGGTGAGTCACAACCTGAAGAGAAGCAACGAATGCAAATAAGGCAGAAACTTATCATAAACCTAGTTATGGATAGAGAATGGTAACATAACAGAAATTGTTTGGCGAGTGCTTCACATTGTCCTCTGTTGATACAAATTCTCTTCACTGTTAATTGATTGTAATCTTGATATAAACACCTGACCCATTATGTGCATACATTTGTCTGTATCAACTAAGTGTTGAACAGGCAATGCACGAAGTAGATCGGTTTCGACCTTATTGGGAACTTATCACGCACTGTCCAGAATTTTCCGCGGACAGGGCTCGAACCTGGTTCTGTTATATCCGAATGAGCTAAATTTTTACAGCCTTAAGGAATGACAACTATTGAACTGATTCATGTTGTTGATAATTAACATTCCAACATTAGTAAGCCCTGCATACCCTGAACATGGTTTTTATTTCTAGGGATTAAAATAACATTGTATAGCAGTCAAGAAATGGTTGACCACAAGTGTTGCACGAACAGGAATTGCGAGTACCGTCCTAAACAGAGATTTTTCAAGTTATATATATATATATATATATATATATATATATATATATATACTTCTTTTCTGCGGAATTTATTAATATGCTGTTTTTGTGAATGGGCAAATCAATTTCCTTAGCCATGAAAACAGTTTGAAGTTGACAAGTACATTTTTTCCATATGAGCGTATCATTTAAATTTTTTAAACTCAAAATTTAATTCAAGTTCAGTAGATAAATTTTAAACTGTAATTCAATTGTTGCTGAAACTGTGTTTCTTTTGTAGATACCAAACTCTACGGTGCTCCAGTATTGAGCAAAAAGTCAACTATGACCATTATTAATACAATAAATGCAGAGGTAACGTTAATATTTTATTTAAGATAATTCTGAGGTGCTACTTAAATGGCATTTCGAGCGCAGAGCCATACAAAAGCCAAAAGTGACGAATGTTTCACTGCCATATAACCAGAAGTCATTCATGGTTATATGTGGAATGTAAAGGAACACTAGGTTGCCCATTCCTAGCGAGGATGGTTTGTATTCGGAGATTTGCTTCTCTAAGATAGTCTGCCAACCAGAGCTAGTGAACAGTATCTGCCCAGATGCCAGTGGCAAAAGTTTTCTTCAGCAGCCGAAGTCTGCCCTTCGTGTCTGGAACGCTTGCTCTCACTCAGTCACTACGCATTTAACAATAAGGGTTACTCGATGCTTCACATGAAACAAGATGATAGCGGTGTCCCTTTAGACCCTGCAAGGTCCATGCTACCATACCCTGACTGACTAGCTTGTGCCCCGCGGTCGTTAGGCCGGAATTTCTAAGGCTACGAGCTAGTATTTCGTGTAAAAATATTTAGATCAGAGCTGTGTTAGGCCTAGATCTGAGCTACTCTAGTGTTACAGAAATTGTATTAAGAGTTTATCATTTCTAAAATATGTAACATTACAGCGTTTCTTTAATAAACATTGCAAGTTTGAATTTTCGTTGTACTAAGACGCTGATTTTGCGTATTTAGCATTCGTGTGAATTTTAAGTACTTAAAATTCTGTGAGAATTTTATTTCAATATGTCTCAACCATCAAGTGTCAGTATGTTCGGTTTATCGGCCAGTTCAGTAAGTTGTTATGATGCTGCATTTGAGGAAGCATACGAGATTTTACATTTTCAGTTATCCAGTGTAATAGATAGACCCCCAGAAATTATTCAGAACCCTCGCATGTAGGGTTCCGGCCTACCATCTCATCGACCGCAGAGTCCCCGTCTCGCATGGTACCTTCAGCACTGCATTATACAAACTTTTACTTTTACTTTACTTTACTGCGGCTGACTCCTTTTAGAGGATAAGCCGGCTCCATTGATATCCCGAATTAAGCCTCTCCATGCCGGGCGGTTGGCAGCCATTTCGGAACATAAAGAGGGCCAATGACGCTCCCAGTATCGCGGACCATAAACATTCCGTAAACCTAGGAGTTCCATGTACGATTTGATTGTTGCAAGCCATGACTTCAGTTGCCCACCTCGGCGGCGGCGCCAGTTTGCACATTGACCTGGGTTCATCACCTGCCGTACCAGTTCGTCTTCGGGTTTGCGTAGTACGTGCCCGAACCATTGAAGTCGACGATGTTGGATCCAGACGGTTGCGATCCTCGGTGATACAGGATTCTAAGCCAGCATGGCTCTCTGCGCCGTAGGACCAAGTAAAATGGCTACACCGTGTTGTCCGGACCCGTCAACTGGTCCGCTGTGATGCATCAAGTACGTTGATTCTGCCGACGGTACTTTTATCTTCGTTGATCCCGTGCCGGGCAGTCGGACTTCAGACAGGCATGCAACTTCAATCTGATAGTCATATAAAGATTTGGCCGTGATTGCTTGGCTGCCGATATCAATCAATGTTCGAACATTCCAACACCCGAAATAAATAGGTGTTTTCGCGCTGATAAAACCAGATAGCTTTTCACTTGACACCCTAGCCTCTGGGGGAGCACAGGGCGCGTCGCTTGCCGGGGACGCCGTAGCATGAACGGTATTCATAGATTGTGACATTTTCATGGAGTTTCTTGGGAATTTGGTACAAGTGGTGTCCCCTCACCACTCGGCTTTTTGATCGAGGACGCACCTCTAGCCTTTGCACATCCAAGCGCAGTCTGCAAGGCAGCAGTAAGTTGTATGGTTGCCTGTGGCTGAGAGCTCATTCGCCATTCGGAAGTACGGGGTACTGTCCAGGAGTCCATGTAATCCTGTGGCTGTTGAACCCTTTTGTGGCGGGGAACACACGCCGAGTCATGGTGCCGTCGTCGGGCTCATGTGGTATTTTGTAGGATCCGATTGCCTGTCGGAAATCCACCACGCCCTGGTGACACCACCGCCATAGCCCCGTTAGCCCATGTACGATCGGCCATCGAAACATGGTTGACACCGTCGTACCACGTTGAGGAGGGGATGGTCTTTACGACATTATACAAACACCGCACCCAGAAAATCAGCAAGTCTTCCACCGTCAGATAGCTGTCCACTAGCGGCCATTCAGAGCACTTCGTGCACAATCACCGAATGTGAGCACATGGCACTAGAAATTGTATGAAAACTCGTCATGATGGCACCATGTGTGAATATCCTCGATGGCCAACAGTCACCTTAGCCGAGAACGAAGCTCAGAGCCAAAAACAGAAAATTCCAGATGAAGTACGACCGACGCGTATTACTTCTGTTGCATACACTCGTGAGTAGCGTCCGTGGTTGATACAGACGCTGCGATATCATTATTAACACTAAACAGTCCAGTAACAGGCACCACAGATGTACAGCTAAACGATACCAGCAGCCAGTCAATACAAACGCATGACTTGACAAACGTCAGTCTCCTTAGACCAACGTCGTGTCTTCCCGTGGACGGTTGAATAATAACTCCATTAAGAATGGGCTACATAGTGTTCATTTACAGCTCACATACAACTTTGAATTTTATTATTTGGCGGCCGCAGAGCATCCATGTTTTGCGCTGGCGTAACTTTGTGTTGTAGTAGATCTTGACATCCATTGTGCTGGCTGATACCCATTACACTCCCGACATGTATTATATAGACTTCGCTGGCTTGGAAGTCGCATTGTCGAAAACTTTACACGAAGTTAACTACACTGCTGCTTGTAAACGCATTCGCATACTAGAGAGAGTACCGTCCTATTTTCCAAAATTTCTTGACCAATACCTTGTAGGTATAGGGCCTGAAATTCTAACTAGCTACCACCCCGCCACCCCACCGCACTCCCCCATTTGTCATTATACAACAGACTTCGAAGTATGCCCCGATTTGAGTCATGCCGGCGGGCACATTCTGGACAGTACTTGACGAGTTACAAATAACGGCGAAACCAGTCTTCTTGATGAATTGCTTGGGCTAATTGATGCAATGCTTAGTTTTCACTGAAAACACAAATAGAAACAAAATCATGTCATAAGACTTCAACTAAACATGACCTCCCAAGCGGCATGGTGTCTGTTGTATAACGGCAGATCGTGTATGTCTAGTAAAACTTCAGGACTTCGTAGATGCAACTTCTATTCTTAATAGACGCACTATCATCACAAAGCAAATACTCACCTGTAGAAGAGTCCATATTCACATCCCCGCTTCCGGTTGACGATCGTTTACTGCCAGAATTTGTAACAGAAACTGAACGACGAGGCGGAGGTGTAGGCGGCTGCTCCGAGGAGTCCTGTTGACCGCAATCGAGATGATGGTTGTGACGACAAATATTGCCCTCCGCGATACCCGCCTGCAGGTTGTGCTGATGACTGTACGGAGAACTACGCTGGTGAGGAATGCCAGTGCAATTTGATGCATGAACTGACGTCGTGGTAGTGGCACACGAATTGCTCGGAATAGCATTGGCACCCGTACGAATTATGTGGCTCGTTGTAGCATGATTATTTGTTTGCACGGAATGTAAGTGCTGTAGAGTACGCCCCTCTAAAAAAAGGCATTAAAGCGGAAAGAGAGGTGTCAGATAATGGATTTATGCGTCAGTCAAATTTGACCGGAAATTGTTAGCAAATACCTAAATATACACGTTTTTCAAAGACACTTTGCCGGGTTTAATACCAGCTACAATTCTAAGCATTCGAGCTCCTACTGACGCACAATATTTCGTATTGGTGGGTGACCGATGTTGCTCGCCTTAAAGCTGACTTCGCCTGAATGGAAATTATTAAAGGTCTAGTTGGCCTCACTTCTGTGTGTTATCTAGATAAATATAGACATAGTAACTAAGTGCGTGCTCTTTCTTTCTCTCTAATCATTTGTGTGCCTAAATTCTTGTTTTTGTCATTATTTTAATAAACTCTGGTTTTCTTCTTATATATGCCAGTGAAGCGTTAGTAACTAATGGCTTTTGTATTGCTGTGCATGATGATGATGATGATGATGATGATGTAGCACAATAATTGTTGCATTATCGCGCAACACCTTGAAACGTGAGATTCGAATAGTGTTCGGGTTAAGCAGGAGGCATATTTACCAAACGGTCGCGAGAATTTGTATCTGGCTGATAATCTTATCTGAATACAGTTTTCAATAAGGACGAAACCACGTCTTTGTAGACCATAATCACAATAGACCAGACTATTGGCATGTGTGCCATTGTAAGTTGTGTGGCTTATGTGAATTCCCTCAGTGTTAACAATAGACGTTCCATCTAGCCGAGTCATAGCATTCCCAACTCTTCACTTGGAGTATGCCTATGCCCCACTAGCACACGAAACCAGTTGACAGGGCAAGCGTGCCAGACGCGAAAGGCAAGTTTCGGCTGGTGAAAGAGACTTTGGCAACTGGCATCTGGGCAGATAGTGCTCATCAGCCTTGGTTGGCAGTCTATCGAAGAGAAGGAAAACTCCGAATACAAACCATCCTCGCTAGGAATGGGCGACCTGGTGTTCTTTTACAGTCCACTTATAATCATGAACCACTTATGTGATTATATGGCAGTGAAACATTAGTCACTTTTGGCTTTTCTATAGCTCTGCGTGATAAATATATATATATATATATATATATATATATATATATATATATATATATCTATAGCCATAGAAATTGTGACCGACGACCGGCGGGAATGGTAGCTTGAACCTCAACCGGGTCTAAAAGGGACACAGCCATCATCCCGTTTCATGTGAAGCCTCGAGTTTTGCCTAACTGCACTGTAACTTTTTTGTTAAATATCTAGTGACCGAATGAGAGCAAACGTTCCAGACGCGAAGGGCAAGTTTCGGCTGCTGAAGGAAACTTTGGCCACTGGCATCTGGGCAGATAGTGCTCATCAGCCTTGGTTGACAGACTATCTAGGAGAAGGAAAACTCCGAATACAAACCATCCTCACTAGGAATGGGCGACCTGGTGTTCTTTTACAGTCCACTTATAACCATGAACCACTTATGTGATTATATGGCAGTGAAACATTAGTCACTTTTGGCTTTTCTATAGCTCTGCATGATTGGGAGGCCATAATTCTGCTTTCGACAGATTTGTTCGTCAAAAACAGACCACATGATGCTTCGCTCGCATAAAGCGCGCCCCTCTAGTAAAACAAATTTACATGATACTTCTCTATTTTATAACCATTTTTGAGGCTCTGCTGCTTTCTAGATTGTTCTCAAGATCTATCTTCTGCTGCCGCCTTTCCTGCAATTTTGTAATGCCATTATCTGCCAGTGATTTTAGACCAAAACAGGCATTAGCTACAACTTGGGCCTTACAGTTGATGTTATTGCCTGTGCATCCTTCTAACTCATTGAGTTAAGATTCTGCCAAATACGCAACGTAAATTGTTCATATCCGTGCTCCAGTTACGAGAAGCCAGATAACCAATTTCAACCTCGCCTAGAAATGAGCCGCCCAATGTTCTTTCACAACCCATGCATAACTACAAACACGTTTCTATGATTACTCGAGCATTTATCATCGACACAATAAACTGGTGGAACTGCAGATATAGCCATATCTGAACTGAAGAACGTGGGTCATGGCTTTTCAGGATGAAGCCAATTTGTCGTAAGATTCTATTTCATTGTGCAATCTTCACTGCGTTCTCAATATTGCCGAATTCGTACCCTCATCATCAGTTAATCAATATATTTGGAGATTACACTTCTTTTTCTTAGAAAAGAGGCTGTTTAAGTTCACAAGTGCATTGCACAATAGTCAACAGTTCGTTATGCAATTGCCTTAGCCAAGGCTGCGATCTTGACATAAAAACCTGGCCCATTATGTGCATACATTTGTCAGTATAAACTAAGCATTGCATAGTGTAGAAAAGGCAATTCATCCAGTAGACCGGTTTCGTCCTTATTGGGAACCATTCGCGCACTGTCAAGAATTTGCCGCAGATAAGGCTCAAATCTGATACAACGGCATCATTCACAATACTAACTGCCCGAATGCTACAGAACGGGACGTAACTCAATGTCTTAGACTACGTCTGAAATATGTGCCACTCAAGTAGGATCTACTTTCATCGCAGCAATCCAACAGTTTTTGCACATGAGCGTACATTTCATCTAGAACCAAAATGACATTCGTCAGTTAAACGCACACTTGAGCGACTAGGCCTTCCGTAACTAATACCAGATCCGAGGCTATTGCCCATCTTGTTAGACATCTTAGGTTGGCGTAGAAAGAGTACTTTTAGTCCTCTGTGCTGCATCCGATGATAGTGAATTCAGTGGACGTTCTTAAGCGTGCCAAAAAATATCGGTTATTTACACATTAAAGAAGCTTCGGCTCATAAGCCAAGGATAACACCAACTTCCCATTTTCCAGCCTAATCTAAATCTGCTGTACCAAAGATCATAGATCAACAGGGCAAACATAAGAACGGTGCTAAAAATGCAGTGTCCCGGTTTATATATTCTAATATAAAACATTTATAAATTGTTGACCTTTTTCAAGCACGTACTACAGAGCTTCTGTTGCCTAAATGGTTTTAATGCTCACACGTTTAATGCATCGCCGTGAATACGTAACCGAAGCTAAATGAACCGTGATTTACATTGGACACTTTTCATACTTGACACTAAGTTAGTCGGCCCAGTGATTTTATCAAAACACACTAAAATAATGGCATGTACAAAAGAATTTTTGCTAGATGAGGATAAAGAAATTGAGGAAATGAGGCAAAATAAGCAAGGAAGGCGTTCGTAGTAGGTGGATCGCACGTATCCATCCTGAGAAAACTCAGCAGAAAAGGAGACCCACTTCATTTAGCACCACGACCGAAATTACAGAAACTATCAACCACTTATATCCGCGTGGGAGGACCTACATTTGATATCCTGTCGAAGACGTTTTTTTAAATTACCTATCAAATGAGGGAGAAGCTCGCAATACTTATACTGCAACGGTCTGTACGCAAAAATATGTGAGACTTGTCTAAAGTAACGCAATCCATTGAACGAATGAGGCAACGACAGAAAATTTTGGTCTGTCTCACCAGACAAAAACGGTGACGTCTATTGCACAGAGAAAAAACAACGAAAATATAAAAACAATAGCAATGGCACTGTCGCATTGAACATGGTTTTGTGCAAGTTTCGCATTTATAAAGTCAGGTTGATCTGCAGAGTGGCACTGAGTCACGTTGCATTACACAGTAGATGAAAGGCTTAATCAACCTCTAGTGCACAGATCACGGCTAAAGGCAAACAAAAAGCAAAATAAATTAAATCAATAACAATATTATAAGAAGCGAAGCAAATCAGGCAAACGAGTAGCAAAAGTCAGAATATAATAAAAAACTGTTTGATCTTACGATAAAATATTCTGATAATAAATAACATTGCATTCATGCGCATATACTACACACAAGCATAAATACATACATACAGACATACATACATGGATATATATAAACGGTACACACATACATACATAAAAAATACAGACTTACATGCTTAAACATGCATTTATGAATACATAAAATACACACAAGCGTACATGCATGCTTATATACTAGCGAAATTATTCAAGGATGATGACGTAATTTGTAGGGCACTGACTAATACAGTACAATACAATAAATAAATACCTGGAACTCCTGCACGTTTCGATCCATAGAAGCCACTGTCAATGAGGCTAAATTAACTAGGTCACTCCTCTAAACTTTGTTTGCTGTTTAACTCTGATCTATTGTCGCCAATTCAATATTCTCTTGAACCATGGGAGTGTAATGCACGGTGATGACTTGAACGATATCGCGAATAGTATTATTCGGCCAAGAGATCTCTTGCCTGCCCCCCCCTACGATTCCATCCAACCAGTGGACTGATGTGCAATATGTGAAATTGGATTTAGCAAACGTTGCCTAATTATGGTGAGTAACGTGGAGAAATGTGATAAAATAGGACGGTACAATCTCCTGGAGGAATGTGTAAACCTGCAGTGGTGAAGCCAAAATCATATAAAGTGTACGACAATGACACTTCCACGCTAACTCACTCTATATAATATATATATACCAAGTCTGTAAAGGATACTAACACTACGGCTATGATGTCAGTACTCCACATCGCAGTACAGTAAATCTATACACTCTGGCCTTGAACCGATATCAGTTATCACATTAAGTGGTAATCATGACATCATTCAATTCAAAATATAACAGTGAGATACAGTTTATGGCGGAAAACTAATATATATGCAAGTATGTATTAGGTGTAGCGCAATTAGTAACTAATTAGTTAAATTATGGCCAGAACGATGGACCAAAGGCAGCATAAACGGAATGTATAATCTCATATGCAAATTTGGCCCGTAGCCATAGAAATTGCGACCTGACAACCGGCGGGCAGAATCTATTTAGTCCGGGAATGGTAGCTTGAACCTTGCCGGGTCTAAAAGGGCAACAGCCATCATCTTGTTTCATGTGATGCCTCGAGTTTTGTCTAACTGCGCGGTAACTTTACTGACGTAATGAGAGCAAGTGAATCAGACGCGAAGGAAAAGTTTCGGCTGCTGAAGGAAGCTTTGGCCACTGGCATCTGGGTAGATAGTGCTCATCAGCCTTGGTTGGCAGTCTATCTAAGAGAAGGAAAACTCCGAATACAAACCATCACTAGGAATGGGCGACCCAGTGATCTTTTACAGTCCACATATAACCATGAACCACTTATGAGATTAAATGGCAGTGAAACATTAGTCACTTTTGGTTTTTGTATAGCTCTGCATGATCATATGTACATTCATTTATAGCTTACTGGCGACTCATCTGTAGGGGCCGGTATTACGCCTTCAAGCACTATATATGTGAGTGAAGAATATGGGAAAATAGGACGGGACAACTACGTCAGGTTTACACATTCGCCTAGGAGATTTTACCGTCCTATTTTCCAACATTCCTTACACAAATATATAGTAGGTAAAGGGCGTAATACAGGCTACTACTGGTAAGTCGCCAATAAGCACGAAACTAATGTGCACGAGATCATATTTTCAATTCATGCTGTCTTTGGTTTATCCTTCTGGTCATAATTGAAATAATTTGTAACTATGTGCGCAACACCTAATAAATTATTGCATATATATTAGTTCTCCGCCACATACAGTACCTAACTGTTCCATGACAAGGTTGGATGGTGATAGAACGGCCATATAGAATTGTTGGTTAATTTTGATTGTCTTCTGATGCTCAGCTAATAATGACTTAAACCAATTTGAGCCAAAACATCGATTAAGAAAGATGCCCAGACGCTGACAGTTATAGTGTCATTTACCAAATTTCCACAGCATAAAGCAGGGCCGACAGTATCCTGAACTTCAAAACCTTAGACTTAGGGACTTCCAGTGTTTTGCACGATTTTCCAAAAGCAGCAACTGCAAAGTTAATACAACTGGATATCTCGGCAGACTCCGATTCGCCCTGCGTCCCCAAAAATCCTACATAGATGAAATACCTGATTGTCAGTAAAGCGGTAGTCAGTTCTAATTTGAGCCTTGGATCAATATCGGCCATAACAACAGCTTTTATGCGTTTAATTTTAGACGGCAATAGATATGCACTTCGTGCTTGCAATTAATGGTTCTCTGAAGCTCGTCTTCTTGTTCTTCCAAGCGACTATATTTGTCGACGTATTCAAAACCGGAATGCCGGCCCACACCACCGAGCTCACTCAGTGAAAGTGCCGCGGTTTCTTCAACAACGCCTGTATTAATAAAATAATTAAACAATGTGGAAACGAGGATACAACCTTGTCGAACTCTGAAGCCAATCACAAGTTTCGGAGACGCCATTACTGGTGCGAGTTCATGATGAAGTGTCATTATAACAAGTTTCGAGCAATCATACTTTCGCACAACTCGCCGAAAACTTACACACGAAACAGACTCCACATCAGCTGAGTAGTCTAGGAGAGCCAGAATAGAGGGTCGCTTATAATGGTTTCACAACTCATGAATGCGGTGGCGTGCATAAATTTTACTATAACCAATGCTGCGATCTTGATGTAAGCACATGACCAATTATGAACAAACATTTTTCAGCATAAAAGAGAAAAGGGAAGGGAAGGAAAGGAAGGAGAGTCGGAGATAAAGTTGCCTGCAGTAGCCTGATTTCACTTATCCATCCTGCTGCACGGCTCCAGCAGATAAGGCGACACTGCTTATAGTGCGCGACGGCCGATGCAGTATGTAATCATTATAATTCGTATTGTTCATGGTTATATGTGGACTGTGAAAGAACGATACCAAAACTGACAAAACTACCGCCAGCGGCACGCACTGACGCGTTTTGACCAACCATGATCATCATCAGAGTACGACGGCAAACTGACTAGCTAGGATCAAACCGCATAACATATATATGAAAAGCAAAATTAGATATACGGCTCTTACTTCTATTAGTCTTGCATACATTTTACTTGACTGGGAATGTTCGTGACTGCATAGATATTGTGCGGTCGACATTCCCATTCAAGTAAAATGAATTCGAGAATACTAGAGGTGAGCGCCATATATCCAATTCTGCTTTCCATATATATGTAATGCGGTTTGATCCTCGCTAGTCAGTTTTCCGTCGTACTCTGATGATGATCATGGAAGGTCGTAAAGCGTCAGTGCATTGCGACTGGCGGTAGTTTTGTTATGTTGTTCGACGACTGGTTAAATGGGATTGGTGTTTACTCCAAGCTCGCAAACTTGATTTAAAGAACAAGGTCACTCTTTCCTAATATGATAGTTAACAGCATGCCATTTCCTAATGGGGTTGAATTATCTTAATCCAGTTTTCTTTCGGTTTCGAGCCTCATCCGCCAGAAGCATGCTTTATAGAGGCCAGTTAGCACCTTCGTTTCTTCTCTGAAGCGATAGCAGTTCAGTTATGTGCTGGTCCATACTCTCTCTTTACTCTTTACTGCGGCTGACTCCTTTTGGAGGATAAGCCGGCTCCATATTCATGGAGTTTCTTGGGAATTTGGTACAAGTGGTGTCCCCTCACCACTCGGCTTTTTGATCGAGGACGCACCTCTAGCCTTTGCACATCCAAGCGCAGTCTGCAAGGCAGCAGTAAGTTGCATGGTTGCCGGTGGCTGTTGAGAGCTCATTCGCCATTCGGAAGTACGGGGTACTGTCCAGGAGTCCATGTAATCCTGTGGCTGTTGAACCCTTTTGTGGCGGGGAACACACGCCGAGTCATGGTGCCGTCGTCGGGCTCATGTGGTATTTTATGGGAGATCCGATTGCCGGTCGGAAATCCACCATGCCCGGTCCGTAGCTCGATTTCTGTTGTCAGAGATGGTTTAAGAGACATTACAGATATTTCAAGTGTCAGGAGACAAATACTAACGCCAATATATGTGAGGGCCTATAGAGACGCGGCGTTCTGTAATAAATCTAGCCAAATGCCAGATACTGAAACCTTCGGAAAATTCTAAATTACCAAGCAGGATAGGAGATTTAATAAAAATGTTTGAAAAATTTCAGCATACTTCATTAAGGAACCATGTCAAAAACAAATTAAAAATCGATTCAAACCTGTGGAAGGCAAGGCATCAGATTGTTGCTGGCACACGCTGATGTTGCAATTGCATGCACAACACGTGTAGTGGCAGCCTCCACGGCCAAACTCCTCACGTGAGCCTGGTTCAGCATTTTCTACCAGCAGACCGTTCGGACTTGTAGACGCACTTCCAGTCTCCATTGCTATGGGTGCAGCCGATGACAAACTAAAGGAGCCCGATGGCATTACCGAAGTGTTACACTCGTACTGACCATTCCCAACTGGTGCAATTTCAAAGCCCAGACTGCTGCCCATTCCCGCGACCGAAATAATGTCCGCGCCAGAAGCAAGTCCAACAATACCAGACAACGTGGTGGTGACTGATGCCGCCGTAGAGACACGCGACGAAAGTTGATGGCCAAGCGCCGTCGACGTGGCATATGGCACCAGACTGGCAGCGGCACGACTAGAGCCATTAATAATACCACTGGTGTTTAAGCTTATTTCCGCCATCGATAGAGAACCCAACGAATTGACGGTGGTCAAGGTGGTGGAAGTGGTTGCAGAAATATTGGCTGGCACGGCTGCAATGGAGCTGGTATGTGCTAGGACAACATCCATTGGCGCCTGACAAGAAGCTGGCTGATTGCACACACCAGACCAAGTGACGCCGTTTTTCGAAAACAAAGAGTTATGCGAATTCGTCTGATAGCCACTGTTGTCTTCAACGCCACTATCCAGACAGGAATGTAATGATTCTGCAACGGTCCCATTGCTGGCGTTGTTTGACAACTTTTGCACCATTTCATGAAAGCAAGTCGAAGAAAAGCTGCAATTGCCCGTTTTGCAACAACAAGAAGATCCTACGGCACACTGGGAATTTCCAATCCAATCCACAAAAGGCAAAAGTTTGTCAAATAAATGTAATAACGTATGCATTTTTGCAAAGACATCAAATACACACGGTGTAAACAAACTGTCTTTTTATGCGTTTAAAACTCATCAAACGAAGTAAATATCAACTACAATCTTTGGCAAATCCTGCTCAAAAGCGTTTCTATTAATCAGTTGGCAAGCCGTACTTACAACGTACAATATATGCTCCTAGTAACAAATTAGTGCAAATATGACCTGATGGACGAACCAATGGCAGCATGAAAAGAAGGTATAATCTCATTTGCATATTCGTTTTGTGCTTCGTGGCGACTCATTAGTAGGAGCCGGTATTACACCCTTTAACCACTATATATTTCGGTGAGGAAAGTGGGAAAACAGGACAGTCAAATCTCGTATACGAATGTGCAAACCTGCAGTAGTGAAGCTAACTTCATACAAAGTCTTCGACAATGTGACTTCAACGTTAACTCACACCCTATAATATATATACCGAGTCTGTAAAGGATACTAAAACTATGGCTATTTTGTTAGTAACCGATACCAACATTATTGTACCGAAAAGGTGCATGGTACTAAAACTATGGTTTCCGAGTCGGAACATGGTACCAACATGATGGATATCAATTTATCGAAATTGAGAATTACAACTATTTCTGAACACCCGTTACTCCAGTAAATCCATACACTCTGGCCTTGATCGATATCAGTTATCACATTTCGCGGTAAGCATGACATCATTCAATTCAATATATAACAGTTAAATACTGTTTGTTGCGGAGAACTAAAATATACGAAAGTATGTATTAGGTGTTGCGAACCTAGTAAGAAATTAGTTCAGTTGTAACCAGAAGGATAAACCAAAGACAGCATGAGCGGAATGTATAATATCATGAATTCACGTTTCGTGCTTTTACCAAACTAATATATACCCATACATTTAAGAGTAAAAAACTACGGTTCTGGTAATTATATAATACTAATAAACTATAGGTTTCGATTAATTAATGCATGTGTCTACGTTTAAAGCATAGCGTGTCCCGTAACGAGTTAGCTTATGCAGGACAGAGGGGATATGTCAAATTTAGCATGAACATAAGGTGGAATCCGAACAGCGTATGCAATTCGTGCTTATTGGGCACTCAAAACCAGGAGCCAGTATTACGCGCAAACTAACCGTATATTTGGTCAAGTAAAATTGGACAGAAGACGTTTAAGATGACAGCAAGAGAGACACCAACGCGATGGCATTTTGAAACACAAACACATTAACCAAAATAAAAAGTACTCTCAATGCAACAGGATTATAATAAATACTTAGTCTTTCTTGCGGAGTGAGAAGACTAAAAGGATATTCCGCAGGTGGCATGAGCAACGGTTGTCATTTGATGCACATCTCAGTTTCGTGCCTACTTCGACTTATCGGTAGGATCTGGTATTACGCCCTTTACCCACCAAAACAGTTAGTCAACAAATGTGGGATAACTGGACGGTACAATCTCCTAGACAAAAGTGTATTCAATCCGTAAGAATCAATTTAATTTTCAAAGTCTTCAGCAATGCGACTTCGTAACCATACTTTAAAAGAGAACCGCACCCCATGGTTTTGGGGAATTACAACTTCTCATGCACCTTGGCATCGATCGACATCAGTTATTGCATTTCGCGGTAATCCTGACGTCATTCAATGAGAAATATAGTTTTACACTTTTTTAATATGACTTGATACAATGAAACCCACAAGGAAGCTGTATTGAGGATTACCTGATCTGCGTTTTGATCAGGTAATTTAGATTAATCCAGTTTCGCAGAAACACTTTTCATTCAATAAAATATTTAGCATGTATTGCTGATGTCGACTCGCCTTAATGCTAACTTGGCCATAACGGTGTTGAGTAGAGGCTTAGTTTTCCTCACCCCTGTGAGTTATCTAGATACATATACTCATAGTAACTAGGTACTCTCTCTCTCTCTCTGTCATTAATCCCACTAATAAATTTTGTGCACCTAAATTACAATTTTTGTCGTTATTTGAAAAAAAATTCTTACTTTTGTTTCGTTTCTTATGGCTATATGACAGTGAAACATTAGTTCAAATGTAGTTTCGTGTCTGTTCAGTAATGACAGATTGGGGATGGTTAGTTGGAACTGTGGGTCGAAATGGATGCGGTATAAGCTCCACCTAAAAGAAAAAAGACTAACCGAATTTCATTAATTAGTATGTGACTGAAAATTGTGTGTAGTGTGCGGCAGGGTGACTCAATGGCTAGAGCACAAGATTCCGAAGCAGACGTGCACAGGTTCGTGCCCTGTCCACGACAAATTCTGGGCAGAACGTGATAATGTCCCAATAAGGACGAAACCGATGTACTGGATAAATTGTCTTTTCTGCACTATACAAATCTTAGTTTGTACTGACAATATGTATATACACAATGGTTCAGGTGTTTATATCAAGATCGCGACCTTGATTTATGCAATTAGCCATTATTGGCAGTTTTATGACTGTGCATGATGATGATTTTTGTTGCGGAGATCTCATACATGGGCACTTGTGTATTAGGTATTGGGCCAAAAGAATATGCCAAAATAAGCATGAACAAACGCATAAACTCACTTGCGCATGTATTAAATGCTTACTGAGCGCTACTGATGACACGCCAGTAAGCTATAAACACATGAATATTTTGGAGTGAACCTTGTGCTCATGCTGACGTTTAATATGCTGCTGGTACCGTTTGAACTAATTTGTTACTAGGCGCGCTACACCGAAGACAGAAATGTAACACGATTGCCCTTTGTGTGTGTGAATGTAATTCATGTATGTGTAAAATCTTCTAATGCATTCAGTGGATATTGTAAGCTAATAACCACACATGCAAATGAATTTGTGAAACAGACCAGCTGAGCGTCACAGCAAGCGGGCTGACAATTTCGAGATCACGAAAAAAAACTCTGCAAAACATCGATGAGTGCTGCCGAAAAATAAGCCCCTCGTCAGGAATTATCAATAAAGTCAAATTTCACTGAAACAAGTAAAAGATTTTCACTACAAAAATGCACTGTCAAGAGGGACTGGAGCCTAATGTCGATGTGATAACAGGCTATATTCGTGGTGTTTTTATGGCTGTTAGTGTTCCTGGCACCAGGCGCTTCAATGCGGAAGAGTTAGACTAGCCGTATCTCAACCTCCAACAATCTGGAATGCGGCGATGAAACAATAGTAGACCGTGATTATATAGGTAGAAAACTGTAAAATTTTTCACAAGCGAATTAGTAATAGCCTTGTAGAACTTGAGACACATGAAGAAAACTTGTTCATACACGCAAAGATAGAGATCCACCTTCTACGCAGCAAGCTACAGCAGAGTCTGTGGTACACTGTATTGCTCGACGCCCAACAAATCAACTGGGAGGTACGATGTGCGTACGATGACGGCAATTTTGCCTCGCTACTGAAGAGTTAGCTGTGGTTGTCAACCCAATTCTGAACGTACAGATTATTGCCATTCGCCGCGCACAAAAATTCCTAAACAAGCTGTCAGGGCGGTGCTGCATCTCTTTTCAACAATGAGTCACCCATTTTTGGCGGACAGGTAATTGCTTCACCGCCGCACATCCAACACCGATAACAACTATCATGGTTGTGCTGAACCTCTTTCATAAAACCGTCATAAAATAAACACCCGACAGAACGATAACTGCGGCGACACCATCTTACGATATCAAAGCTGCTTCCTTACGATTCCGGATTGGTTCCCATCGTAGTGATTAACACCTGTTGAATCACCACAGTGGGGCAAACAGTCCTCTTCTGCAGCTAGTGCATGTAACAACGGCAAATGTGGAAAGCAAGCAGCAAAAATTACTGGAGTATAATACCATTCTCAAGTAAGGTATACTCCTATTCGTGTTCTACTAACAGAGTTTATGACGACCCTTCTGCACTACTAAATGGGTTCCACTAGTGGTCTGGGCGAATTTGTCCACGGCTTGAGCCAAGACCACTTATTTTTCATTTGCTACAGTTTGAGCAGAACTGCTAAAGATCGAGATTGGTGTAAGACAACGTACCTGTGTTTTAGTTTGTCCCGGAATTCGACTGCCTCTAGACGACGATTCGGAGTCCCCCACCACAAAACTATGAGATAACGCAGCGGGGCTTGGCTTCGCTGCACTTGTCGGAGAAATGCATACACGTCTGTTAGAAGCAGTCGAGTGGAGAGCGGCGCACAAGGGGATGGAACCCGAAGAGACAACGGAAGTGGAGCACGCTAAACAGGCACAGGTGACACCGGTTCTACTTTTGGAAGGAGAATTCATCAGAGTAGAACAGGGCAGGCTGTTTCCAGTCGACGAGTTCTCTTCGTTACCAGGTAGTATGTGAGCACGTTGATCAACATATTGCTGCACAAATCCACCAGTTCTAGCAGGCATTGTTGCCAATGTGCGATTAACCTGAATGCATCAAGAAGCCGAATAAATGGTTCCAACATCATGAAAAATAAAATCTGCATTGTGCTATTAGGCATTTCTGAACAATACAAGCATATACAAATACGTGAGCCTAGTTCTCGCCCAAACACATTGGGCCACAGTGGATTCGGTTGTGGGTGATATGAATGCTCAAGTTGGAAGATACACTCTAAGCTCGACTCGCAACGATAATGGTGAGCGGCTTTTGGATAGCTGCGCTGAACATAGACTATATTTAAGTAGTACAAATTTCAGACGTAGTGTTAAACGTTGTGCTACATGGCGTCCTCCAGCACCCGGACAACGGTGGACTCAAATAGATCATGTAGCAATTAGTTAAGAATAAACCCCAAATCGATGTAGGCAAACTCGAACAACCGTCCATCCGACAAAACTATGAAATTATTCTAAAGGCTAATCTAACTGGTCTGAATAGCGAAAATCCGAATATACTTTGGTCCAAGATAAGTTCCACTATGCACAATGCAGGTACTACTGTATGTGGCATAGCAGGCCCCCGTGGAAATAATCACTGGCTCTCTGCAAAATCTATGGAGATACTCGAAATAAGGCGCCAAATTCCACCTGGCTCGACTCATAATAATACCCGTCGCAATATAAGACGCCAACTTAAGCGCAGTCTAAAAGGCGATCTCGAAAACTTTTGGAGCAGAAAGGCTGAAGAAATGGAAGTAGCTTTCGCGTCAGGTAATAGTCGCTGTTTGTTCCAACTTATACGCACAACAGGTCCGAGAAAGTTAAAAGTTAGCGAAACTATAAATGATAGTAACAACGAATTAATAACCGAAAAAAACAAGTCGTCTTGACAGGTGGGCTGAACACTTTAGAGATCAATTTTCTTGGCCACCCGCGTCAGTTCCGCTTCCAGAAAGCATGTCTGGCATCAACAGTGTGGAATGTTAGTCCCGAAGAACCATCCGAGTTAGAAGTACGCGATGCACTCCTATCTCTTAAGCGCCGCAAAGCCGCGGGCTGATGATCTGCTTCCCGGGATTGTTTAAGGATGGTGGCGATATAATTTCAGGAGCGTTGACCAAACTTTTACATACTATATGGAATGAGGAAACCGTACCACTTGACTGGAATGAGTCGACCATCATTCCCATCTTCAAAAAAAGGCAATCGTAATTCGTGCGATAACCATCGTGGTATAAGTTTGACTCCGGTCGTATCAAGGTTATTTGCTTCGATTATCCTACGTCGTCTTAGCGCTTCACTGAATCACAAACAAGAGAAGAACAGGCCGGATTCCGCGCAGGACGAGGTTGTATAGATAATATTTTTACGTTAAGGCAAGTTCTCGAACAGAGACATTTATATCACCGTCCCACAATAGTTGTCTTTCTAGACTTCAAGGGTGCATTTGATTCGGTGGATCGCAATGTTTTATTCCATATCTTGTCCAAAAGCGGTGTGCCCACTAAATTTGTTAATATTATACGAGCTCTCTACACAAATACTTCTGGTCGCGTTAAGGTTTACAACGAATTAACGCATAACTTTATAACCAGCAGTGGTGTTCGTCAAGGTTGATCCACTTTCCCCATTTTTGTTTAATTTTGTAATCGATGCTATTATGAACAACACTCTCACACATTCAGGACGCTGGAGTTGAAGTTCTCCCCGGGAGATAAATTAGTCGATCTTGATTATGCGGACGATATCGTACTATTATTCGACAATCAGCATGCTGCCCAGACCACCTTAAATAGATTAGCAAACGTTGTTCCGTCTTTCGGTATGAAATTCGCACCCTCTAAATGTAAGATACTGTTACAGGATCACCCACCACTCACTCCAACGTTGCGACTGCAGAATGAAGATCTTGACATAGTCGACAGGTTTACATATCTTGGGAGCTCTATCAATAACGTAGGAAATATGTCTGACGAGGTGAGAATACGGATCGCGAAAGCTAGAGTAGCTTTCTCGAACCTTCGTCATTTATGGAGAAACGCGAATATTTCACTTTGCCTTAAAGGTCGTGTTTACAATGCATCTGTACGCGCAGTCTTACTATACGCTAGTGAAACTTGGCCTCTTAGAGTTGATGATCTGAGACGCTTACAGGCATTCGATCATCGCTGTTTGAGAAGTATAGCACATGTCGGTTACCAACAACGAATAACTAACGTTGACATCCGTAGACGTATTTTTGGATCTGACAATAAGTGCTCGTCTTTAGAAAAGCAAATAAGGCTCCATCAACTTCGTTGGCTCGGTCACGTTTTGCGTATGCCCTCATTCCGATTGCCCAATAGAGCTCTGTTATCTCATCCAGCACCAAATTGGCGTAAGAAACAAGGTGGGCAGATTTTGACATGGCAGAAACAATTAAAGTCACTTACATCTAAATTGGGTAGTATAGGATCCACTCGTCTGCCGGGATGGGGTCCTCGTGCACATCACAGTTCTTGGTTAGAAACCCTTAGCGATATGGCAGCGAATCGAGCTCAGTGGCGATCTTGTTGCAGATGTATAGTAGAATCATCTTCGTAACTTTCTTTTCTTAGTAGGGCAAAGTTAGCTGCGAGGTTCGGTTTGTTTATGACGTGATACGGTGAAATCCGCAAGGAAGCTGTGTTGCTGATGTCGCCTTGCCCGAATGCTAACTTGGCCATAATGGTGTTGTGGAGAGGTTTAGTTTGCCTCATTTCTGTGAGTTATCCTGATAAATTTACTCATAGTAGCAAGGTTTTCATTCTATCTCTACCCCTCTCCCTCTCTCGTAAATCTCAATAATAATTTATCTAAATTCACTTTTTTTTCACTACTTATGGTTATATGGCAGTGAAACATTAGTCACTTGATGATGATGCTATGCATGATGCCATTAAATGCGTTAACGTGAAAACCTTACCTGCACTATTTATGATATTTGACAATACAACATTGGGTGCAATGATTTGAGAAAATCATCCATTTCATTGAAAATACTAGAGCGTTTTTATTAGATTCACAAATCAGCAGATTCGTTTTTTCCTGCGCGTCGGCCGAAGTAAAACAGATTCGTCACGTTCTTGTTGTTCATGCTTAAATGTGGGCTATAAAAACACTACGTTACCAGTTCCTAACGGGCATGCGTTGTATTTATTTTTTCTCTTAAGTCGTTCGCCAACTAAGGCTGACAATCTATATCCTCGAGGGCGCCAGTCGTCAATTTTTCGGCTGTTGTACGTATGTATGTATGTATGCATGCATGGTTATTTGTATCTATATCAAAGTTTAAATATTTAACTCACTTGCGGATTATGACTGTTATAAACTAGATTTACAGCTTCATCGTTGAGATGGAATGAGGAGCAACAGTCACAAAAGCACACGGTTCCAGTTGTAGATGCAGCGCAGGAGCTAGGAATTAGATGCGAACCGGATTTGTTGGGTGTACCACTGGCACACGCGGCAATTCCTGTGCATGTGCTGACCTTAGAATAAGCCGCGGTCGGTGTAGTATTCTGCTGGTGGTGCTTGCTGACCAGCGACAGCGCGACCCCTTCCGGATAGTTTAGCTTTTCGTTATCATGAACGCACAATTTAGAGGTCGCCTGAGTTTTAGAAGCGCTAGCCGAAGATGCAGCACAGTGTGTATCATCGCCGGTCGCCGCAGTTGCTACGAGCGTACAACTTTCCTCCGCAGAAGGTAAATTGATTTGTTGCATGGTATGCGGACCATAATCGTGAAGCGCATTCTGGCGGTTTTGATGTTGATAATGATGCATAGGCTGATGAGTCTCGCGACATTGTAGGATATGGTGACCGATATTATGTTGGTTCTGGTGATGACGAAGATGATTCTGGTGAATACTGGCCTCACGGATATCAACCGCTAAAGTTTGTACAAGTGAACCGCTCGTTGCCAGTATTACAGCAGGGGTGCTGCTTGAAGTCAAGCCGGTCTCCACAAATGAGCATCGCTTCTGTTTATCATTGCAGATTCTCTTATAATTGTCATGCAAATTTTGAGACTCATTACGTTCCTTGCCGTCATGCGTGTACCGACCTTTCGGCTCGAAACCACTAGTGATGGACGGATTATATTGACAACAAGCTGGCGGCTCAAGCAGAGTATAAACACCACCTTCACACTCTTGAGGCTCATCTGAAACACGACGAAATTTGATTTAACCATGTCATTGGAAGGAAAAAAATAAAAGGTGAAATAATCAGTCAGAAGTGAAGCAGCTAAGCTAACGTAGCTGTATCAACAACAACAGTTTTATAGGAAGACTGTTCGAAAGTTATTAGCGCAAATGATTGGAAGAAAACATTGATTAGTTTCTACACACTTAAGCAGAGAAAAGAAAAAAATAATTACGTCGAGCCTTGAACGATAACAAATTTCGTCATCAAACGCCAAACGAAAATATTTTGTACGTTAAGCACCAAGGGCCCCGAAAAACTCGGTCTCTCCAACAGACCCATCAAGGTAGTAATGAAGGCCCAATAAACGCAGGAAATCTGATGAACTACTAAGATAGTAGAAACCAGCTACCGCTCCCTCAGCTAAGTCTTGAAGACGCACATGTGTTATCACGGTTTCACATGCCAGAAATTCGCAAATCATCATCATCATCATCATCATCATCATCATCATCATGATGTCCAAATATACAAAAGTCAAAAGTAACTAATTTTTCACTGCCATAAAACCATAAGGAGTGAAAATGTATATAAGTGAATTTAGACAAATTATTAGTGAGATTTACGAGAGAGACTAAAACAAAGCATCCAAAAGCGTAGTGGTTGCATCTATCTAGCACTAGTAGGGTTGAAGTTAATTTTTAAGGTACTATTGACAATTTCTACAATGCGCAGGTGGTTCTAACAATTCATCAGATCAAGTTTGCGAGCTTCACATAATGCGTTTCGAACTACTATGATCATGATAAGTGCGCGTCGGCAACATGACTAGCGAGGACCAAACCGCAATTCGTATATGTTTCGAAAGTAAAATTAGATATGTGGTCTCACCTCTAGGTAGTCTCGCTTACATTGTACTTGACAGGGCATGTCAGCGGCACAATTTTTATGCAGTCACAAACATTAGCTTTTGCATATATATTTGCACGGGCGGCGATAACCATTCATTAAATAAAATTCTGGACCTTGATCTTTGTTGTGCAAGTGGTTAAATGCAATTGGATTGGTACTCATACTAATCTCGCAAACTTGATTCACGAAAATAGTATTAACTATGCGACAGTCTTCACTAGATAAATAAATATAGCTTAAGGCCAATAAACAAAAAAAAACCAAACTTAAAGAACTTGGAAGCATAATAAATCTAGATAAATTAATTATATATACAAGTACACAATACCTAATTGTAAATAAATGCCTAAGATAAAATTTTAATTTATAAAACATAATCAAATAGAAAACATTATATGGCTTGACCGAAAATGAGAATTAAACACAAAACCATATTAATTTGCTCTATTAGCGAACAATAAAAGCAAAACCCCAATCCTTGAGACCAACTATAAAGATAACATTGCCCACTTATCTATAATTACCTGTCTAAATATATTAAGGATCTTTGGCAGAGTGCCCGATCATTCTAATGGACATTGATTAAACAAAACGCGCGTGTCAAATGGAATGATATCTCCTGTTTATGCTTGCTTCGGTATATTTTCTTGGTCTGCTATAAACAAACTTTTTTTCTATGAAAGTAATGCGTAATTCATAGAAAACAAAATTTACCAGATTTATACAATTAAATAGGCTTTTCTTGCGCGGGCGGTGATAAGAATAATTTAAATTAAGGTTGTCAGCTTTATATAAACACCAATTTCGTTATGCATTCATGTTTCAGTAGAATATAAGCCGTGTTCAAGGTAGAAAGGGTAACTCATCAATTAGACCGAGTTCATCTTTATAGGGAACGGCTCAAGTACTATCTAGAATTTTGCCGAGAACAGAGCTCGAACCGGGGCACATTTGCTGCTGACATTGCTCCAGAGTAAGGCAGGATGACGCAGTGGATAGAGTCGTAATCTTCGAAGCAAATGTGTTCTTATTATAGCCTCACTCCCGGCAAAATTCTAGACAGTATTTCACGAGTTCTCGGTAAGCCCGTAACCGGTATACTGGATGACTTCCCGTTCCACTCGGATTGGTGTTCATATCAAGCTCGCAATCTTAATTTTTTAAAAAGTCCACCGGCGTTGGAAAGAATGCCTAATGCAACAAACAGTACCTGCTGTCGTCAACTGCTTGCACAGAATATTGTCGTGCAGCTGCTTTGATGGAGAATTACCACTGGACGGTAACTCTTTGCCTGACATGTGTTCACTGACTTGACTAATCGATGCCATTTGCGGGCAATCTAACCGCTGCAACTGCTGCTGTTGATTAATTAACAGCTGATCAGCTGACACAATTTGCCCATATATAGCAGCACATATGCCACCGTCCACGTCAGGATTATTGCACAAAGATTGGCCTGCATCAGTCGACTCAATAGCAACAGCAGAAGCCACTGACGTTGGCAGTACTCTGTTAGCGATAGCAGAACCAAATGATGAGACAACAGAATTCGCGGCCCTAGCTCCAGCTGTAGAATTCGCAATTATCATAACGCCAGTGTTTCCTAAGCTCGTCAGCATTAATGAGCTGCTAGCAGGGCACGGAACTGAGACAGAAACTGGACAGCCTGGAACGCCAGATAATCTGCTGATAGAGTCGGACATGACTGGATCCGTGCACGAAGGCAGGGTGCCCGAGGTCATTGAGACTGTGATAGGCAAACAAGACAGTATTTGTTGAAAAGTTGCATTATTCCATACCAAAGCAAAATAATAAACGAGCATGCAACATGCGAAACTTACAAGTGAAATGTCTGCTTGTTTGTGAATCATGGCGATTGTGCACAGAAGCCTCCTATGCCTTAACAGTGAACTTGATTAAGCGGAGTTGAGCCACGAAAAATGAAACACTGTTTGCAATAGTAAATTCAACACTTTTTAGCGCAACTTCTCAATTTAGCTCACACTTCAGGTTGTGCCTGCATCCTCATTATCCTCGGTCAGAGTTATTTTAATTAAATAACAAATTAATACCACACTTCAAGATGAACAAAATTAGATTCTAGCCTATCAATACAGCTGAATGGAAACAGTTCTAATAATCCAAAAACCGCCGTCTACCTTAGTCGGAACATCAGGTTTCCTCGCAAGTCATTATAAATACCTTTAGCAACTTGAATAAAAGCCTTCATTAAAAATTGCTAATACGTACTCCAAATACATACACATTTGTCCTCATGGTCAGCAGTACACCAGCGTTTAATAACTTCTGTAGGAATGCGAGCCTTAATAAAATCCATAGTACCCATTACATGTGCAAAAAGAAAAAGCAATTTTATTATATACAAAAACCGCTACTTTCATATATTCTTATCAAGTATCTACAAACGAACATCTCTATAGATATCAATTGAAAGGCCAAACAAAATAGAAAAATGTAAACATGGAGAGACTGCGAAATAAGGGAACAAACAATCAATTGCGTGCGTCACCTCCAGTTCAAGCTCAATGTCTGAACATGCTTCTTCTGTTTGCATAAATCCGGCTGCAGTTTTTTTATCCATAAGGCTTCGTATGTGGCTAGCTCACTTTTGTTTTTGCATTTAGTAATTAATATGAATGCTACGTCTGGAGAACACACGTGCGATTTTTCGATGATGTGTTGCGCAATAGCAGACGTTTATTCATCATTTGATTTAAAACAGGCGTTTAAGTTGCAATGTTCTCTCATTCGAGTAATTAACCGTCTGGTCGATCGGCCTACGTAAGTTGATCGACAACTTGCGCATGCATACTGGTAAATAATATTTCATATCGACATAAGTAAATGTGCTCAATATATACGGTACGTCGATGATATGTTTCTTGTACTTGAGAACAGGTCGCAATCACGAACATTGCTTCAAAGTTTCCACAAAGCACATAAGAATATCAGCTTCACATCAGAGCACGAGATAAATGACTGTCTGCCTTTCCTAGATGAACTATTAAAGAAAGAATCTCATGGTAAATTAACCAGAACAATTTCGACGATGTGTTGCGCAATTGCAGACGTGTATTCATCAATGTATTAAAAACAGGTGTTTAAGAACATTGCTACCACATACAATGTGTAACTGATACCAACAACATGTGTATGAACGTGCCTATCCAAAGGTGATTTAAAAGGTGAACTCGCATGATTTACACGCTTAAATATGTGAAGTGCGTAGATCAGTATCCTTTTGCGTAAATATATCCTTATAAATATTATATATATATATATATATATATATATATATATATATATATATATATATATATATATATATATATAAACGAAGCTCTATCAAATCGAAGAACCGTTTCTTTCTTATATTCTTCGCAATTATCTGTAAATGAACATATATATCGAAACGCCAAACAAAATATAAAAATGTAAAGATAAAGGAAGTGTGAAATAAAGGAAAAACTAATCAGTTGCGTGCATCACATCGAATTCAAGCTCATGCCTCTACTACTGGCATAACTCCGGCTACAGTCTGTTTATCCATAAAGCTTCGTATGTGCCTCACTCCCTTCTGTTATTGGATTTCTTAATCATCTAACAGCTACGACTGGAGAGCACACGTGTTAGATTTCAACGGTGTGGCGCAATTACCGACGTGTATTCATCACTTGATTGAAAACAGGTTGCTTTTTCCTCTCATCCGAGTAATTAACCGTCCGGTAGATCGGCAACTTGCACATGTATATTTGTAAATAATATTTGATGTCGACATTAACAGCTGTTTCTCTTTTATTGCAATTAACGGAAGGTGAGGCTGCAATTGATTGGTCGTTCCCTTATTTCACAGTCTCTCCATTTTTACATTTTTCAATTTTGGTTGGGCTTTCAATTTATTTATAGAGAGATGTTCACTTTGAGATATTTGAAAGAAACGGTTCTTGTATTTCATAAAAAATTTTTTCTTTTTGCACATAGAAAGGGTACTATGAATTTATTTAAGTCACGCAATCTAAAAATATATATATATATATATATATATATATATATATAAAGAAACATTACATAAACAAGAGATTGAAGATAAGGTCTAAGTTTACATACAGGCTGAAAATGACAAATAAACGACTAAATATATAAAATTGCTGGTACAAATTGAACAGCACAATGTCGCCAATTCCATTATTACACTAATTGCGTCATTAAAGTGCACTGCACGTGGGAAACTGTGATCTGGAATTGAACCTGAAAGCATTTGGTTCAGTCATGCAACTTATCACATACACAAAACTGATCCATCCACAACAGTAGCAACTCTGATTGGCAATGAGGAGTGCTCAATAAAGACCAAATCTTTCTAGTAAACGCAGTGCATTTTTTACCCTATATATTTTTTAAAAAATTTACCAGTAAGCTACATACAGTCGATTCATCATCATGAGCATCATCATCACCACCCTGCACAGCCACAAAAAACCCAAGAAAGGACTAATGTTGCACCGCCCTATAATCATAAGAAGATAAACTCTGTAATTCGTATTGTTCAGTCAATTGCCGCCATACCACTTCAACTAGACAGATTCGTGTTGCCTAGTTGGAATGTAAGATTTAAAGTAACATCCACCTGAAGGAGAGGCTGACAAAAACCAATAAATTCGTAGACTGAAAATTCGATGCAACGCGCGGTTATCGTGTTCAACGAACGAGGGTACGATGTCTAGCCACACAATCTGTCTACTATTAAGCAGTGCCAAATGCGGACGAAACCTACACAACGCCATTCTGAGTGGTGAGGGGACACCACTTGTATCAAATTCCCAAGAAACTCCATGAATACAGGATCATGTACCAAATTCCCAAGAAACTCCATGGGAGCCGGCTTATCCTCCAAAAGGAGTCAGCCGCAGTAAAGTAAAGTAAAGTAAGATAACGTAAATACAAAAATACTCAAATACTACCATAATAAATTTTATTCAAAATCCCTTCCAATGATGGCATGCGTTTTATAATAGCGGCTCGGGGCCGCCTAGATGTAACGTTACGCCGTAAGCGATATTCACGAGGATACATCGAATGAACTACGTTAACAGGCAACTATTTTGTACATTTCTAAAATTTTACGTCAGGGGCGAGTTTCGAAGCGTATCGTATGTTTTCCATGAATGAACAAAAGGCTTACAGCTGCCATTACGGCTACAAAGGAAGCCGCGATTAAAAAGACATCTGGTCTATTAGATGGGTTGCAATGGCTAATTCATAGGAAATAATGTTTTGTGCCTACAGCATATGTACTGAAAGACAATCGCATATATAGGTATGTAGTCTTGTAAGAAAGAATGCTTATATGTATTTAAGTATGTTTACATTTAGGATATATGGATATTAGCATGTTTGAATGTAGGTGTGATTATGCATGTATGCATGTAAGAAAATATGTACTTATATGTACTTATGCATGCAATTATTCATATATATCATCATCATCATCATCATGTCCAGCCACACAAAAGTCAAAAGTGTCTAATGTTTCACTGCAATATAACCATAAGGAGTGCAAAAAATATAAAAGTGAATTTAGACAAAATATAAGTGAGATTTACGAGAGAGAGAGAGAAAGAGAGAGCGAGGTAGAGAGAAGGAACACCTTGCTACTATGAGTAAATTTATCAGGATAACTCACAGAAATGAAGCAAACTAAACCCCTCCACAACACCATTATGCCCAAGTTAGGTTTCGGGCAAGATGACATCAGCAATACAGCTTCCTAGCGGATTTCACTGTATCTCGTCATAAACAAACCAAACCTCGCAGCTAACTTTGCCATACTAAGAAAAGAAAGTTACGAAGATGATTCTACTAGACATCTGCAACAAGATCACCACTGAGCCCGATTCGATGCCATATCGCTAAGGGTTTCTAACCAAGAACTATGATGAGCACGAGGACCCCATCCTGGCAGACGTGTGGGTCCTATACTACCCAATTTGGATGTAAATGACTTTAATTGATTCTGCCATGTCAAAATCTGCCCACCCTGTTTCTTACGCCAATTTGGTGCTAGATGAGAGAACAGAGCTCTATTGGGCAATCGGAATGAGGGCATACGCAAAACGTGACCGAGCCAATGAAGTTGATGGAGCCTTATTTGTTTTTCTAAAGACGAGCACTTATTGTCAAATCCAAAAATACGTCTACGGATGTCAACGTTAGTTATTCGTTGTTGGTAACGAACATGTGCTATACTTCTCAAACAACGATGATCGAATGCCTGTAAGCGTCTCAGATCATCAACTCTAAGAGGCCAAGTTTCACTAGCGTATAGTAAGACTGTGCGTACAGATGCATTGTAAACACGACCTTTAAGGCAAAGTGAAATATTCGCGTTTCTCCATAAATGACGAAGGTTCGAGAAAGCTACTCTAGCTTTCGTGATCCGTTTCTCACCTCGTCAGACATATTTCCTACGTTATTGATAGAGCTCCCAAGATATGTAAACCTGTCGACTATTTCAAGATCTTCGTTCTGCAGTCGCAACGTTGGAGTGAGTGGTGGGTGATCCTGTAACAGTATTTTACATTTAGAGGGTGCGAATTTCATACCGAAAGACGGAACAACGTCTGTTAATCTATTCAATGTGGCCTGGGCAGCATCCTGATTGTCGAATAATAGTACGATACCGTCCGCATAGTCAAGATCGACTAGTTTATCGCCTGGGAGAACTTCAACTCCAGCATTTTGAATGTGTGGGAGAGTGTTGTTCATAATAGCATCGATAACGAAATTAAGCAATAATGGGGAAAGTGGACAACCTTGAAGAACACCACTACTGGTTGTAAAGTTATGCGTTAATTCGTTGTAGACCTTAACGCGACCAGAAGTATTTGTGTAGAGAGCTCGTATAATAATAACAAATTTTGTGGGAACACCGCTTTTCAACAAGATATGGAATAAAACATTGCGATCCACCGAATCAAATGCACCCTTGAAGTCTAGAAAGACGACTATTGTGGGACGGTGATATAAATGTCTCTGTTCGAGAAATTGCCTTAACGTAAAAATATTATCTATACAACCTCGTCTTGCGAGGAATCCGGCCTGTTCTTCTCTTTTATGTGATTCACGTGAAGCGCTAAAACGACGTAGGATAATCGAAACAAATAACCTTGATACGACCGGAGTCAAACTTATACCACGATGACTATCGCACGAATTACGATTGCCTTTTGAAGAAGATGGGAATGATGGTCGACTCATTCCAGTCAAGTGGTATGGTTTCCTCATTCCATATGTTATGAAAAAGTTTGGTCAACGCCCCTGAAATTATATCGCCACCATCCTTAAACAATCCCGGAAGTAAACCATCGGAGCCTGCGGCTTTGCGGCGCTTAAGAGATAGGATTGCATCGCGTACGTCTAACTCGGATGGTTCTTCGGGACTAACATTCCACACTGTTGATGCAGACATGCTTTCTGGAATCGGAATTGACGCGGGTGGCCAAGAAAATTGATCTCTAAAGTGTTCAGCCCACCTGTCAAGACGACTTATTTTATCGGTTATTAATTCGTTGTTACTATCATTTATAATCTCGCTAACTTTTAACTTTCTCGGACCTGTTGTGCTTATAAGTTGAAACAAAAAGCAACTGTTACCTGACGCGAAAGCTACTTCCATTTCTTCAGCCTTTCTGGTCCAAAAAGTTTTCGAGATCGACTTTTAGACTGCGCTTAAGTTGGCGTCTTATATTGCGACGGGTATTATTATGAGTCGAAGCATGTGGGAATTTGGCGCCTTATTTTGAGTATCTCCATAGATTTTACGAGAGCCAGTGATTATTTCTACGGGAGCCTTACAATGCCACATACAGTAGGTACTCTGCATTTGTGCATAGTGGAACTTATCTTGGACCAAAGTATATTCGGATTTTCGCTATTCAGACCAGTTAGATTAGCCTTTAGAATATTTTCATAGTTTTGTCGGAAGGACGGCTGTTCGAGTTTGCCTACATCAATTTGGGGTTTATTCTTAATTATTTTCCCGGAAAATTTTAGAGAAAATCTACAACGGATAAGTGCATGGTTCAGAGTCGACATAAGTGTTCCAAAAAGAGCGACAATCCTGGATGCAACCAAGCCATCTATAACTAATTGCTACATGATCTATTTGAGTCCACCGTTGTCCGGGTGCTGGAGGACGCCATGTAACAACGTCAAACAACGTCTGAAATTTGTACTACTTAAATATAGTCTATGTTCAGCGCAGCTATCCAAAATCCGTTCACCATTATCATTGCGAGTCGAGCTTAATGTGTATCTTCCATCTAAATGAAATTATGTTACTTAAGCGATCATGTCACCCATAACCAGGACTATATCCGAACTTCGTGCTTTACTTAGTAAGGAGCTTAATTCGGAGTAAAAAGCGTCCTTGCTTTCTTCTGTGCTGCAATCGGTAGGAGCATATGCAGATACAACGAAGAGGCAACGATGATAACGGTTTTTTGCTTTGATTTTAGTAGATGTATTTAAACGTGCCGCACACAATCGACTATTTAAAGGGATCCATTCAATTAAGCAAGCTTCAGCTCGCGCGCTAAGGGCAATACCAACGCCCCATTTACCGGCTTGAGAGGACTCTGTGGAACCAGATGTTCGAAGCCAATAACGCGTAGATAGGGATGGTGCAACTAGTTATGTAATACACGTAGGATCCTGTATTCTGGTTTCAGATACGCAACATGTCGATTTCTAATTTATCCAACGTACGAGCAAGAGATTCTAGCTGTAAAAGTTGTTTTGATGTTCGCACATTAAATGCGCCTACGTTAAAACCTAACCTAGGTTTAATGAAAGATCGTCTACTAGAATCATTTTGGATATTTGGCAACCTGGAATTGGGCTGTGTTATGATCTAAACCAACCATATTTATATTATCTAAAAGAGTGTTATTGTTAAATTGAGAAGAGGAAGGGAAAGGAAAGGAGGCAGAATCGGAGGTAGAGTTCCTGCAGTAGCCAGTTTTCACTTATCCACCCTGCGCGGCTCAGCAGATAAGGCGATCCTTTTTATACTGCGCGAAGGCCGATGCAGTATGTAATTATTGTAAGTTGAACTTGTCATGGTTATATGTGGATTGTAAAAGAACACTAGGTCGCCCATTCCTAGTAATGGTTTTTATTCGGAGTTTTTATTCTCGTAGATAGTCTGCCAACCAAGGCTGATGAGCACTATCTGCCCAGATGCCAGTGGCCAAAGTTAATTTCAGCAGCCGAAACTTGCCCTTCACGTCTGGAACGCTTGCTCTCATTCCGACACCACACATTTAACAAAAAGTTACACTGCAGTAAGACCAAACTCGAGGCTTCACATGAAACGGGATGATGGCTGTGTCCCTTTATGGCCCGGCAAGGTTCATGCTACTAATTCCGGGTTGACTAGCTTGAGCCCGCCGGTCGTCAAGCCGGAATTTTTATGGCTATATATATATATATATATATTTGTATGTATGTATTCAGGAATGAGCGAAAGATTAGTCGATCTTGACCATGCAGACAAATATTTATCAATCTTCAGCTGAGATTCCGCCAAGCCCACTTCACACGTCACACTCCTCAACTCTGCAGCTGCAGTATGAGGATAGAGAAGTAGCTGGCAGGCTTACATATCTCATTAGCTGCAAAAATACCTCTAGCAACAAAAATGGCGAGGTAGGAGATTCAAGTAAGCAGGAGTAACATACTCAGACGATCGCAAATTATGGAGAAACACGAGATTCGCAATCTACCCTTAAGATCGAATTTAAAATAAATATGTACGTGCGGTTCTGTTATACTGGAATGAAACTAGATACTTCAGAGTCGATTATCTTAAACGCTTAGTCATTTGACAAATGTTGTTTAAGAAGCAAGTGTCATATCGACTACCAGAAAGGAATAAGCAGTTGGTCACAACAAGGACCAGGTAGGTATTAATTTTTAAATGTTGAATCTTTTTGCTCAGTGATGTCTTTCTTGTTGTGGATTTGACCCGTTTTTCCTGTGCGGGACAATTGATAGCACTCGGAGATCGGTAAAATTTTGAATCCTGTCCATTTCCTGGTGTACCGATTATTGGCCTTGATTGATAGGTTCTCACTTGTCTTTTCTTTTTAAAGCCTTCCATCAGCTGCTTGTTTGAAAATGACGTTGGAACAAGAGTTTCCACTCTTCTATTTCCAAATTTTCGAGACTTATTTTTTAGCCCGATCTTCAGGGTTGGCACCATTCGCACACGGAACTAACAACTTGTGGCAAATGTGGTATCCTCAATCAAGACAGATCTATTTATATTTATTTTAATTCCCAAAGTATTTTTTATTGTCTGCCCTAATATCCGGTCTTCATGCCTAATTTCTAATACTCATATGTATACGCAAACTTATCCATGTCATCCCCTCCACGCACACAACCACCTATATACCCATATGTGTACTCCACTAAAGTGACATTTCTAGAATAAGTATGAACAAACCCTATGGATTGACATACACGCCTATCCATGACGTCTCTATTTACACATGAACAATACATCAATGTAATAGTAAATCAAGTCCAACAAGACGGAACACTGACAGTTTCGCACCTGGCTTCGAAAGCACCATGGTGATGCAGGTGTAAAAATAATGACATTTGTTTGTGCAATTCAGGACGGCTATTGTTTGCAATCGCCTCGAGATAAGGAAGCATACGCGCACATCAGGCCTTAATCAAATGTGAAAAGCGTGTTGCTGACAAGTCGCAATATTGGAAGGACGAAAAATTTTACGATGGACACGTATGCACAACACGAATCTTATTTTGCACACCTCAGGTTGGTGTGTGCTCCAACAAGCGTGATCGAAATCTACCGCATCTACCAAACCATGGTGGTCCACAAGCACAATTCCAACTGCAGATAACAGTGTAACGCCGTCTTTCACGCTAGGTAAACAAAGTTTGGTGGTGGATGTAATAAAAACCATTTCATCCAACGAGGAACGCAATTTATCGTTGATGCGCTTCACTGCTTCTTGCCTGTGTATTGTATGTTGACTGTGGTTTATCCTTCTGGTTACAACTGAACTAATTTCTTACTAGGTTTGCAACATCTAATACATACCTGCATATATATTAGTTCTTCGCAACAAACAGTATTTAACTGTAATATATTGAATTGAATGATGTCATGCTTACAGCGAAATGTGATAACTGATATCGATGAAGGCCAGAGTGTATGGTTTAACTGGAGTAACAGGTGTTCGGAAATTGTTGTAATTCTCAATTTGGGTGAACTTTAGCATAAATTTATATCCATCAGGTTGGTATCATGTACCGACTCGGAAACCATAGTGTTAGTATCCGGTACTCATCGATTTAAAAAAAGGTATCAGTTACTAACACAATGGCCATAAGTTGGAACAAACAGCGATTATTACCTGACGCGAAAGCACTTCCATTTCTTCAGCCTTTCTGGTCCAAAATTTTTCGAGATCGACTTTTAGACTGCGCTTAAGTTTACGTCTTATATTGCGACGGGTATTATTATGAGTCGAAGCATGTGGAATTTGGCGCCTTATTTTGAGTATCTCCATAGATTTTACAGAGCCAGTGATTATTTCTACGGGGGCCTACAATGCCACATACAGTTATACCTGCATTGTGCATAGCGGAACTTATCTTGGACCAAAGTATATTAGGATTTTCGCCATTCAGACCAGTTAGATTAGCCTTTAGAATATTTTCATAGTTTTGTCGGAAGGATGGTTGTTCGAGTTTGCCAACATCAATTTGGGGTTTATTCTAAATTGTTTTCCCGGAAAATTTTAGAGAAAATCTACAACGGATAAGTGCATGGTTCGAGTCGACATAAGTATACCAAAAAGAACGACAATCATGGATGCAACCACGCCAACTATAACTAATTGCTGCATGATCTATTGGAGTTCACCGTTGGCCGGGAGCTGGAGGACGCCATGTAGCACAACGTCTAATACAACGTCTGAAGTTTTTAGTACTTAAAAATAGTCTATGTTCAGCGCAGCTATCCAAAAGCCGTTCACCATTATCGTTGCGAGTCGAGCTTAGAGTGTATCTTCCAACTTGAGCATTCATATCACCCATAACCAGGACTATATCCGAACTTCGTGCTTTACTAAGTAACTAGATTAATTCGGAGTAATAAGCGTCCTTGCTTTCTTCTGTGCTGCAATCGGTAGGAGCATATGCAGATACAACGAAGAGGCAACGATGATAACGGTTTTTTGCTTTGATTTTAGTAGATGTATTTAAACGTGCCGCACACAATCGACTATTTAAAGGGATCCATTCAATTAAGCAAGCTTCAGCTCGCGCGCTAAGGGCAATACCAACGCCCCATTTACCGGCTTGAGAGGACTCTGTGGAACCAGATGTTCGAAGCCAATAACGCGTAGATAGGGATGGTGCAACTAGTTATGTAATACACGTAGGATCCTGTATTCTGGTTTCAGATACGCAACATGTCGATTTCTAATTTATCCAACGTACGAGCAAGAGATTCTAGCTGTAAAAGTTGTTTTGATGTTCGCACATTAAATGCGCCTACGTTAAAACCTAACCTAGGTTTAATGAAAGATCGTCTACTAGAATCATTTTGGATATTTGGCAACCTGGAATTGGGCAGTGTTATGATCTAAACCAACCATATTTATATTATCTAAAAGAGTGTTATTGTTAGATTGAGAAGAGGAAGGGGAAGGAAAGGAGGCAGAATCGGAGATAGAGTTCCTGCAGTAGCCAGTTTTCACTTATCCACCCTGCGCGGCTGAGCATATAAGGCGATCCTGTTTATACTACGCGACAGCCGATGCAGTATGTAATTATTGTAAGTTGTACTTGTCATGGTTATATGTGGACTGTAAAAGAACACTAGGTCGCCCATTCCTAGTGATGGTTTTTATTCGGAGTTTTCCTTCTCGTAGATAGTCTGCCAACCAAGGCTGATGAGCACTATCTGCCCAGATGCCAGTGGCCAAAGTTTCCTTCAGCAGCCGAAACTTGCCCTTCACGTCTGGAACGCTTGCTCTCATTCCGTCACTACACATTTAACAAAAAGTTACAGTGCAGTTAGACCAAACTCGAGGCTTCACATGAAACGGGATGATGGCTGTGTCCCTTTATGGCCCGGCAAGGTTCATGCTACTAATCCCGGGTTGACTAGACTGAGGCCGGCGGTCGTCAAGCCGGAATTTCTATGGCTATTATATATATATATATATATATATATATATATATATATATTTGTATGTATGTATTCAGGAATGAATGAAAGATTAGTCGATCTTGACCATGCAGACAAATATTTATCAATCTTCAGCTGAGATTCCGCCAAGCCCACTTCACACGTCACACTCCTCAACTCTGCAGCTGCAGTATGAGGATAGAGAAGTAGCTGGCAGGCTTACATATCTCATTAGCTGCAAAAATACCTCTAGCAACAAAAATGGCGAGGTAGGAGATTCAAGTAAGCAGGAGTAACATACTCAGACGATCGCAAATTATGGAGAAACACGAGATTCGCAATCTACCCTTAAGATCGAATTTAAAATAAATATGTACGTGCGGTTCTGTTATACTGGAATGAAACTAGATACTTCAGAGTCGATTATCTTAAACGCTTAGTCATTTGACAAATGTTGTTTAAGAAGCAAGTGTCATATCGACTACCAGAAAGGAATAAGCAGTTGGTCACAACAAGGACCAGGTAGGTATTAATTTTTAAATGTTGAATCTTTTTGCTCAGTGATGTCTTTCTTGTTGTGGATTTGACCCGTTTTTCCTGTGCGGGACAATTGATAGCACTCGGAGATCGGTAAAATTTTGAATCCTGTCCATTTCCTGGTGTACCGATTATTGGCCTTGATTGATAGGTTCTCACTTGTCTTTTCTTTTTAAAGCCTTCCATCAGCTGCTTGTTTGAAAATGACGTTGGAACAAGAGTTTCCACTCTTCTATTTCCAAATTTTCGAGACTTATTTTTTAGCCCGATCTTCAGGGTTGGCACCATTCGCACACGGAACTAACAACTTGTGGCAAATGTGGTATCCTCATTCAAGACAGATCTATTTATATTTATTTTAATTCCCAAAGTATTTTTTATTGTCTGCCCTAATATCCGGTCTTCATGCCTAATTTCTAATACTCATATGTATACGCAAACTTATCCATGTCATCCCCTCCACGCACACAACCACCTATATACCCATATGTGTACTCCACTAAAGTGACATTTCTAGAATAAGTATGAACAAACCCTATGGATTGACATACACGCCTATCCATGACGTCTCTATTTACACATGAACAATACATCAATGTAATAGTAAATCAAGTCCAACAAGACGGAACACTGACAGTTTCGCACCTGGCTTCAAAAGCACCATGGTGATGCAGGTGTAAAAATAATGACATTTGTTTGTGCAATTCAGGACGGCTATTGTTTGCAATCGCCTCGAGATAAGGAAGCATACGCGCACATCAGGCCTTAATCAAATGTGAAAAGCGTGTTGCTGACAAGTCGCAATATTGGAAGGACGAAAAATTTTACGATGGACACGTATGCACAACACGAATCTTATTTTGCACACCTCAGGTTGGTGTGTGCTCCAACAAGCGTGATCGAAATCTACCGCATCTACCAAACCATGGTGGTCCACAAGCACAATTCCAACTGCAGATAACAGTGTAACGCCGTCTTTCACGCTAGGTAAACAAAGTTTGGTGGTGGATGTAATAAAAACCATTTCATCCAACGAGGAACGCAATTTATCGTTGATGCGCTTCACTGCTTCTCGCCTGTGTATTGTATGTTGACTGTGGTTTATCCTTCTGGTTACAACTGAACTAATTTATTACTAGGTTTGCAACATCTAATACATACCTGCATATATATTAGTTCTTCGCAACAAACAGTATTTAACTGTAATATATTGAATTGAATGATGTCATGCTTACAGCGAAATGTGATAACTGATATCGATGAAGGCCAGAGTGTATGGTTTAACTGGAGTAACAGGTGTTCGGAAATTGTTGTAATTCTCAATTTGGGTGAACTTTAGCATAAATTTATATCCATCAGGTTGGTATCATGTACCGACTCGGAAACCATAGTGTTAGTATCCGGTACTCATCGATTTAAAAAAAGGTATCAGTTACTAACACAATAGCCATAAGTTGGAACAAACAGCGATTATTACCTGACGCAAAAGCTACTTCCATTTCTTCAGCCTTTCTGGTCCAAAATTTTTCGAGATCGACTTTTAGACTGCGCTTAAGTTTACGTCTTATATTGCGACGGGTATTATTATGAGTCGAAGCATGTGGAATTTGGCGCCTTTTTTGAGTATCTCCATAGATTTTACAGAGCCAGTGATTATTTCTACGGAGTCCAACAAAGCCACACACAGTAGTACCTGCATTGTGCATAGTGGAACTTATCTTGGACCAAAGTATATTCGGATTTTCGCCATTCAGACCAGTTAGATTAGCCTTTAGAATATTTTCATAGTTTTGTCGGAAGGACGGTTGTTCGAGTTTGCCTACATCAATTTGGGGTTTATTCTTAATTATTTTCCCGGAAAATTTTAGAGAAAATCTACAACGGATAAGTGCATGGTTCGAGTCGACATAAGTGTTCCAAAAAGAGCGACAATCCTGGATGCAACCACGCCATCTATAACTAATTGCTGCATGATCTATTTGAGTCCACCGTTGTCCGGGTGCTGGAGGACGCCATGTAGCACAACGTCTAATACTACGTCTGAAGTTTGTACTACTTAAAAATAGTCTATGTTCAGCGCAGCTATCCAAAAGCCGTTCACCATTATCGTTGCGAGTCGAGCTTAGAGTGTATCTTCCACCTAAATGAAATTCTGTTACTTAAGCGCCCATGTCACCCATAACCAGGACTATATCCGAACTTCGTGCTTTACTTAGTAAGGAGCTTAATTCGGAGTAAAAAGCGTCCTTGCTTTCTTCTGTGCTGCAATCGGTAGGAGCATATGCAGATACAACGAAGAGGCAACGATGATAACGGTTTTTTGCTTTGATTTTAGTAGATGTATTTAAACGTGCCGCACACAATCGACTATTTAAAGGGATCCATTCAATTAAGCAAGCTTCAGCTCGCGCGCTAAGGGCAATACCAACGCCCCATTTACCGGCTTGAGAGGACTCTGTGGAACCAGATGTTCGAAGCCAATAACGCGTAGATAGGGATGGTGCAACTAGTTATGTAATACACGTAGGATCCTGTATTCTGGTTTCAGATACGCAACATATGTCGATTTCTAATTTATCCAACGTACGAGCAAGAGATTCTAGCTGTCAAAGTTGTTTTGATGTTCGCACATTAAATGCGCCTACGTTAAAACCTAACCTAGGTTTAATGAAAGATCGTCTACTAGAATCATTTTCGTTATTTCGCAACGTGATATTGTGCTCAGTGTTATGATCTATACCAACCATATTTATAATATCTAAAAGAGTGTTATTGTTAAATTTAAAAGAGGAAATGAAAGGAAAGGAGACAGAATCGAAAATAAAGTTGCTTGCAGTAGCCCGATTTCGCTTATCCACCCTGCGCGGCTCAGCAGATAAGGCGATCCTTTTTATACTGCGCGACGGCCGATGCAGTATGTAATTATTGTAAGTTGTACTTGTCATGGTTATATGTGGACTGTAAAAGAACACTAGGTCGCCCATTCCTAGTAATGGTTTGTATTCGGAGTTTTTCTTCTCCTAGATAGTCTGCCAACCAAGGCTGATGAGCACTATCTGCCCAGATGCCAGTGGCCAAAGTTATTTTCAGCAGCCGAAACTTGCCCTTCACGTCTGGAACGCTTGCTCTCATTCCGTCACTACACATTTAACAAAAAAGTTACAGCGCAGTTAGACCAAACTCGAGGCTTCACATGAAACGGGATGATGGCTGTGTCCCTTTATGGCCCGGCAAGGTTCATGCTACTAATCCCGGGTTGACTAGCTTGAGCCCGCCGGTCGTCAAGCCGGAATTTCTATGGCTATATATATATATATATATATTTGTATGTATGTATTCAGGAATGAATGAAAGATTAGTCGATCTTGACCATGCAGACAAATATTTATCAATCTTCAGCTGAGATTCCGCCAAGCCCACTTCACACGTCACACTCCTCAACTCTGCAGCTGCAGTATGAGGATAGAGAAGTAGCTGGCAGGCTTACATATCTCATTAGCTGCAAAAATACCTCTAGCAACAAAAATGGCGAGGTAGGAGATTCAAGTAAGCAGGAGTAACATACTCAGACGATCGCAAATTATGGAGAAACACGAGATTCGCAATCTACCCTTAAGATCGAATTTAAAATAAATATGTACGTGCGGTTCTGTTATACTGGAATGAAACTAGATACTTCAGAGTCGATTATCTTAAACGCTTAGTCATTTGACAAATGTTGTTTAAGAAGCAAGTGTCATATCGACTACCAGAAAGGAATAAGCAGTTGGTCACAACAAGGACCAGGTAGGTATTAATTTTTAAATGTTGAATCTTTTTGCTCAGTGATGTCTTTCTTGTTGTGGATTTGACCCGTTTTTCCTGTGCGGGACAATTGATAGCACTCGGAGATCGGTAAAATTTTGAATCCTGTCCATTTCCTGGTGTACCGATTATTGGCCTTGATTGATAGGTTCTCACTTGTCTTTTCTTTTTAAAGCCTTCCATCAGCTGCTTGTTTGAAAATGACGTTGGAACAAGAGTTTCCACTCTTCTATTTCCAAATTTTCGAGACTTATTTTTTAGCCCGATCTTCAGGGTTGGCACCATTCGCACACGGAACTAACAACTTGTGGCAAATGTGGTATCCTCAATCAAGACAGATCTATTTATATTTATTTTAATTCCCAAAGTATTTTTTATTGTCTGCCCTAATATCCGGTCTTCATGCCTAATTTCTAATACTCATATGTATACGCAAACTTATCCATGTCATCCCCTCCACGCACACAACCACCTATATACCCATATGTGTACTCCACTAAAGTGACATTTCTAGAATAAGTATGAACAAACCCTATGGATTGACATACACGCCTATCCATGACGTCTCTATTTACACATGAACAATACATCAATGTAATAGTAAATCAAGTCCAACAAGACGGAACACTGACAGTTTCGCACCTGGCTTCGAAAGCACCATGGTGATGCAGGTGTAAAAATAATGACATTTGTTTGTGCAATTCAGGACGGCTATTGTTTGCAATCGCCTCGAGATAAGGAAGCATACGCGCACATCAGGCCTTAATCAAATGTGAAAAGCGTGTTGCTGACAAGTCGCAATATTGGAAGGACGAAAAATTTTACGATGGACACGTATGCACAACACGAATCTTATTTTGCACACCTCAGGTTGGTGTGTGCTCCAACAAGCGTGATCGAAATCTACCGCACTACCAAACCATAGAATCAATCAGATACAACGCCGTCTTTCACGCTAAACAAAGTTTGGTGGTGGATGTAATAAAACCATTTCATCCAACGAGAACGTACTTAATGTTGATGCGCTTCACTGCTTCGCCTGTATTGTATG